>JAAIFI010000155.1:0-70740 GCA_011032875.1 Phlebia tremellosa | reverse complement strand
TACTCCTCCCCTTTGCGACTGGTTTGGAGTCTGGTCTGGCCCACGGCGCCAGTGGCTTGATGAACTCGCATTGTGCGTCCTTCTATCTTTCCATCTATCCCATGACAGTCAGACAATTGCCTTGGCAGCACTTTCGAGTAATTAGGGGCGGTTCTGTCGCGACTGGGTCATAGATGTGAGCAGAAGTCTACGTGTCTTAGTGGGAAAGTGATTTACGAATTGAGTGGCGCGCCCCGCTAGGTGCCACCGAAATTCGATGAAGTCTCAATATAATGGCGGAGCGCGAGGAGAGGGAGAGAGCTTTCTCCGCAGCTGACCTAGATTCGTCGTTCTGGCGGCTTCAAGAAGACGGAGACTCCTTGCACTCCGTTGACCCTAAGACGGGACGACGCGGAAACACGACGGTGGTCACCAGCACATGTTATCCTGGAAGCCCGTTGCACACTGGACAACGACCGGCCGAACTGCAAGCTAGCGCAGTGATTATGAACCGATATCGGTCATAGTACAAAGGGTCGAGACGAGCTATGAACAACGCAGTCTTCGACGAATGGCGCAAGGACATGGCTCCGGGTCGACGGGACTGGTAAAGTTAAGATTAAGAATTCATATCCGCCGTACTCTATCTAATTATAATGGTCATAAAAGGTGATGTGAGTCATAGAACAACGGTGACGAGAACGGAGTGGCCAGTCTCGGCGGAAGGTGAAGATAGACGAGAATATAAGCTGTGCAAGTCACACTTTGAGTCCGCTAGAGTCTTGTCATAGCCCTGTCTACACTTCGGTTTCGCAACAGACCTGCAAACGAGATCACAACCTGAGTTAATATATGAAGGAGGTATGTACCTCGCGTATACCGTCTTCTTCCCGCTGCTGCCCAATGGACACGGACGCTGCGCTACTGTCTTCGCTGGTGACCACGATCAGCTGATCGGTAACGTCTATCTCTTCTTCCTCTGCCTCGTAATCTTCGGTGTCATGTTGGAGATACTCGCCCAGGTTTCCCACGATGCTCTGAAATGTTGGTACACGGAAGTTTGGGTTTGAGAATTGAGAGACACGGGATACTTGCGTAGAGTCTCCAGACGGGTCGATTTGGCGGAGGTCGAGAAGGAATCGCGAGACGAATATGGGTTGTAATCTAGATTTATTTAGCATTTACCGTGAGGAGACTAAGTCATCTCACATCGATATGAGCTGGCCCATTATATTGAGATCATACAGTGCAGGCTATAGTCGATGCCATGTGAGAAAGGTGTATTAAATGCTTCAACAAAATTTACTTACAACATCGGTGATGACGATATTTGCGACGTTCATAGTCAGAATCGCCCTGCGTACGCTTTAGAACAAGTCTAGCAGTTGTAAATCTGCAAGGGGGAAGACGTACAGGAAATACAAACTGCCTGTAGCAGCCCTTTCTCATCAACAACGTGATGAAAGCGTATAGTAAATTATAATGACTCACCATCACGAAGAAGGATTGCACTGAGACTTACATTGACACCAATGCGAGAAGCCTCTCTGACATGCCCAAAGGTTTTGATCCAAGTGACAACCAAGACTATCACGTCCAGAACAATGATGGCAAGACCGGTAGCAAGGTTCACTATCAAACCACGTGAGAACATTGTCTTCTCAAACTCGACGCTTGAAACTACTGACGACTGGGAGAGTAATTCAGTACATACTTAATAGACTCAGGAAACGCGTCACTCACCAGAATGACTGCTCAACTGATAAGTTGTTGGATGTGTAACAAGACGAGCCGAGAACTGGATCATCCACATAGACGAATGAAGAGATACTTTGACCATACTGCCCCGATTGTGTCAGAACACGACACTGTGAGAGATGATGTAGCTACTGACAACGTTGAGCGTGAAAGGAACAACGCTGATAAACAGGACAAAACCTGACACTAGCCAGTTCTGTTCCCATAATGCAAATACGCGCAGCGCAGAGAAAACTAGTGACATCACGTGGAATTACTAAGGATTCGAGACGCAGAGGAAACAGATTGTGCGTACCTCCGACAACAAGATATGGTACACAGGTAAGAACTCCGAGTGGCAGAGCTGCAGTATAACATCTGCGTCCATGCGTGCATTGCAATTTGTCAGTAAGCGACCTAGTGATTGGATGATGATGGGACCATAAGCTTACGTCTGTATGTGGATGTCTACATCTGAGAATTGTGTTTTATAGAGCGATAACGCTTGCTCACCTCCTGAGTATAAGGTGCGATCTGCACTATAGCTGTGAACAGCGTTATATAGCGGTTGACTAGGAAGAGCCAGGTTGTTGCAGTCCACTTTCGCTGCCATATCAGGGCCTGTTCAAGCCGCCATGTAATAATATATTCGTAGAATGCAAGAGCTGTAAAGCGAGAGGTTTGTTAATTCTGATAATTCGGTTATTCAAAGGTAGCTCACCTGTCATAGCGACAGCAGCATAATTAGCCACTAATCTATCGTGCCACAAAAAATCGACGTTTAGGCGACAATGACGATCAAATATGAGAGTATGCTCACTCTCCGCTATATTCTGTAGCAATGTTCGCAGCGGATGCATCTTGGGACATCGCGAATGAGACTTATAAGGATTGGAGTGCGCTTCCGCCTAAGCCGTAGAATCGGTACTATAAGAAAAGATCAGAACAAGGATCAAATTGAGGCTCGTGGCAGGTTGATGATATCGAAGATATAATATCAGCAGCATCTTCAGGCGGCAAATAACGAGCCAGAACAAGCAGCAATATACTCAATCTTAAGAGGACGCCACTGGTGCCACCATGACGGTGGCGTACTTCTCCGACGCAGGCGCAAAGAAGCGTTAATATCGATTCAAGCGGGACAACCACATGTACAGGCTCTTGCGCGCGCCAGCGTATGTTGGGCCTTCGAGTCGGCAGAAATGCTCGTCTTAAGGACAGGTTCACGTCCATTTTGATGTCTGCGAGGGCAATATGACAGGCGCGCTTCAGCCTATAAACGCACAACGCACCAATAATGTCGAAGATAAGTACGGAAAGAGTTCACTGGCAGAGACTGTGCAGCAATTTGCAACTGATATACTAATATTCCAGTTTTTCTTTGTCCGATGAGGTTGCACGTACTTTCTCTGAATCCAACGTTTACAGTAACGTTACGAACTACATATTGAAGTTTGAGCAACGAACGATGTAGGCCTGTATGCAGCGCTTGACGAACCTAAACTGGTGAATAACTACATGAGTGATGTCTTTTAATCGTCTGACAAAGGACTGACCTATGGATAGCGGGATGAGCTGGCAGTAAAACGCTTCAATCTGATGGGATTCTAATCTAGACAAGTTCACAGACTGAGTGGCCAAAGCCCGGCAACAATCCACGTACCCCAGCGCTGATCAATCTACTTATACGCAGCGTGAACTCCCAAAATTCCTCGCTCAACAAATGACCGCCCGGGTCGATACACTGCCAATATCGCTGACAAGACGATCTAAGGACTGGATCATTAGCGCAGCTGGAAGTTTCAACACTATCAACATACCCTGTCCTTAGGTCGCAGTCAATGAACGGGAGTCTCGCAAGCCTATGACACCTTGCAACAGTTTCAAGTCCACGAACCGACCATCGCCTTCCGTCCGGTTTGAGACGGTATACTCGATGCCTAATCAGTACCAGGGCTTCTGTATGTGGTTGAGGTGTAGATGAACGTTTTCTGAGATGTGGCGACTGCAAGAGCGATGAGGATGCTTGAGCAGATGATCAACTTGAGACAACAACAGAAAACTCAGGTAGACAAGACTGCCGAATGTGTTGCTGAAGTGACAGCCAGTCGGCCATACAGGTTTCCAGCCAGAGCTAAGAATTTGAGATGATAGACGTTCGATGCTAACCATGATGCAGATCATGGTTTCGCGTGCCGTCCATTTTGGCGAGTCCGGGCCGGCGGCCGCAGTGGACTGCAACATTATAGGTATCGTGACATTACTGTAATTGCCCGTTGCATTGACCCCAATCTATTCAGTGGATGCCTCAATTCCATCACTAGCTGACATATATGAGTCGGATAGTTGTCTTTCCTTGTTTTTCGTGTCGTTGGTTGCATACAGCGTTTAGTCGAGTCTCTGTCATCCATTGCGTGCGATCTCGAGATTCGGTCATTCGCTGCACCGTAGAGATAATATGACATGCATTCTTTGATCAACGGCAGGCTGGTAAGATACATTGTTACGTTTCAACCACAGTACGTAATGCAGATAACACGTCGTATGGATACAGGCCATTTACTGAGTCGATAAACAACATTCTCTAAATAAAGAGCCGACTATATAATGGATAGATCGTCGAGCAAGCAGTGGAAGCACAAACACTAGAGATGCCTGTTCAGAGTGATGTGGCTCACAAGAAATACATTTGACCGGCTAGTTTTGAGATCCCTAGACCCTGCTTCCATTTGTCCAAAGGGAAGGGGGGTGGCGGCACGTCTCGTTCACCTGTGTCAGTACTTCCGTCGTCCTCGTAGAGTTTCGGAATGAACTGCATTTCTGAAACGCGCGTGCAAACACGCTAAATAGAGTCGATTGGTTGATGCACGTGAAAAGGTAGTGCAGGACGTACATCGGCATCTAGACGAAGTGTTGAGTAAAGGAAGCATGGAAAAGCAGACGGCCCTCACTACTTACAGTACACGGGGGCAGGAATAGAAACTGAGCGTGTGGCGGGGGCATACACATGGCAGAGCGCGAAGGATAACTCTTGTAATCTGTAGGACATCTCGTACGTGAGTCAAACATAACGACGTGAACTGATTAGCTCACTGATCCGCCGTTGCTCTAGGTCCGTTACGAAGCACCACATAATGGCTGGGTCTACTCGCTGTATATATCGAAAGCTAAGTATACGTTAGCACGAAAGATGGAAGGGGGGCATACTGCCGATGAGGCCCGCATGAGATTGTAGGTAGAAATCCATGTATCTCGAATGTACGATCTCAGTATCGACCACCAAACCTGGCATACAGTTGCCGGTCCTGTCTGCTTGTGACCTGACGTAGATTGTCTAGAGACCGGTGCCGCAAAAATGATATATGCACTGACCTATCCAGTGGGAAGAATCGGACATGATGTCTGAAAGAAAAGATAACAATAAATCTAATGTATACAGAGGAAGCTAACGTACCGCTTCCCCACAACAATAAAGACCAGTTGTATCCTATTTTCGAATTTCTTCCGGAAGAGTTCTATACAGTGCGATTCAGCTGGCACGTATGATGTAGAGAGAAGATGAACACCAACCTTCGATCGGTTTGATTTCTTCCTGCTCTACTTTCTCATATTCGCTTTCTGAGACTCCGTCGCGATAGATAACTACGGCCTGGGGAAGCATTTGACGTGCCTTCCCGAAAGCCGCTACCGCGTTCTAGATTTTATGCAAGACGACGTAAGCAATGCAAGCTGTTCAAGAACGAAGAGATCGACTGACTTGCATCATAAAGGCAATGTCACTTATGATTTCTTGACGAGGTAGTTGAGCAGCAGCGAAAACGTGGTATCTGGTGGCAGTCACGTCCGTCGATGAGACAAGGCTCGCTACAGACGGCCGATTGGTGACGCCGGGTGCCGGGTGTGTCACGTCGCAGCCTGCGGAGAAAACGTTTTCAGCATAAGGGACGCATTGCAGCGCGTACGACACGTACCAACAAACATCGCGCCTTTTATCAAGGCGGCCACTGTCGGCGGATCCGCAAAAGAATTTATCCCTCCCACCTTTGCATTGATCCTGGACCAGAATGAACAGTATAAGCAAGAATGAAGGGATACGAATGTAATGTCCGACGCACTTCAAAGCGACGTTATTACAATACTGGTCTCGACCCTGTGGTTTATCATACTTGCCCTGACGCTACAGGGTATCAATCACCGCTTCAGTTAGTGGCTTAAGGAACGCAAACAGATGTGTTGAAATCGTACAATACACTGCGTGGGGATGCCATTTCGCATGTCGCCCCATTGTTTGATCTGTCTGCGAATTTCCAGAGCGTCCCTTGGGAGGACCGCCAACATGAAGCTAGGTTTATGCATATGTCCATTAGGGAGGAGTGGCAAACCGTCTATGGCAATCTTCGCCCCCACGTTCATTGACTGACAGAGATATCATCAGTACCATATTGCCCGATCATGCAGTCAGTGTCCATGCTCACATCGTCCACATTGTATGGGTTACCTTGGTATACTGAAACAGGCAGGGCATCGGCAAATTGTATCCCTGGGAGAGAGACAAGGACATCAAACCTGGTCCCTTACGATGAGCAGAAATCAAATGACTGACCAAGCGCCCCCATATTGTATTTGAGCGCAGCCACAAAGTCTTCGACCTTCTTTTTGGCGTCAGGTCCTGCCTCAAACATAACGACACCCCAACGTTCTATTCTAGCAGGGCGAATGAGTCTCTTGTGCATGACATTCCAGGCCCCGCCATCGACATTCTGTGTGTCGCGTAAGACTAACTTTACCGAGGGGAAAGGACTGAGCGGACATACCATCGAGAATCCCCCCCCATACATGACTCTCGGTGGAGGTAATTGGCGCGCGTTCACTTGCATCGGTTGAGTAGACACCTCCATTTGAGCATCTGCCATCCACAGAGAGCGTCCGTAGTCCAGCGGCTGGTTTGGTGACCCTCGTCAGTTAGATATGTCTAGTAAATCAACATAGAGGAGGCTCACTCGTCCGGCAACAGCTTGTGTGATATCTTGCAGTCTTTTCGCCGGACCCGACTTAGTTTGCAATATAAATGCGGCTGTATCCTCTGGCGATAATTTTTTCTTGTAACGCTGTCCTGATACGATGGAACACATTTCGGCTGGGAAAATGGCCTCATCATAGCCAACTTGTACACCGAACGCATCAGGCTGTTCTAATATTATTCGATGATGTTCTGCCCAATACTCCTGCATAGAACACATAGATGAAGTCTTGACTGACCAACTGGAGGGTTATGTGGTCTACGTACAGCGACAGTCATAATTGACCCGTCTTTGTCGAACTCTTGTCTTCCTGCACGTGGAACAATGTTGGTAATCTTCTTGCGGATACCGCTTGGACGGATCGTCACTACAACACCCTTGAAGAATTTGCGCACTTTCTCGAAGGCGTCTTGATTGGTGATCATGAGGTGTATCAACATGCGTTTACTATCAGCGCGCAAAACTGAAGCGGCGGCATTGATAAGATCACCGGGCATGTAGCTGGCACGCTGCATTCAGCGCATGAAGAAGTACACGTGAAGAAGACATACAATGCGGCGGCGGTGGTGTCAACATTGACAATAAAACGTCCGATTACGGGGCGCACGCTCCTATGGGAAAATCAATGTAAGAGCAAAGTCGTCGCCGAAGTATATTACTCACTGAAAAAAGCCTCTCCAGCCTTGGATACCTCCAGAGAGATCGAAGGCATTCCGCGCGACGTAGAATGATTTCGCATGTAACGAAAAGTCATGCGCACTGTCAAGAGAGCGTGTTATAATAAAATTCCATGAATATCATAGGGCAACTTGCATATGTGGCGCTTGAGAAATTATGACTTGAAGTAGGGTGACTGGTATCGTATTCTGCGGGGCCAGAGGGTCTGCAGCAGGCGCTGCAGATATCAAGCGTGCGAGGTCCGAAGTGTGAATGGTGCTGACGTTGGTGAGTTTGACTTCATATACGCCTCTGTTAGGATTCGGGCTGGTTCTCACGGTGTACTGCACAAGGGCGGCTAATGAGGTGACGCAAGAATCAATAGCGAAGGAATCTGACTGTGCCATCGTCGAATTTCTTAGAGCAGAATAGATTCTTGTAGCCGTCGTAGCTCGCACGCGGGTTGAATATCTGTGGGTGATTGTCTTGCATCTTCTCTACAATTTCTTTACACCGGTGGCGTGGGCAAGGCTTGTCACCCTTAGGGTCCTTCTTCATGATCACTGCAAAAGTTGAACGATGATCATGGAAAGAGTACGACTCCCACTAACCGACTGTAGTATTCAGATCAGATAACGTTGAGACACGACAAGAAAAACGATGCCTGACCGTCATAATGATAATACGGCTTTGCGGGCAGTCTCTTGATTTCGAAAGAGTTTGTGGCTACGCGGACTCGACGCCCGACGGTACCTTGACTCATGCTGGAATGTGGATGCTAAACTGTAAGATGCATGCGCGGGTGGGACAATGGACGGATATATATGTCGGACAACGCTGTCGGACTCAAATTCAGATTGATGGAAGAGTAGGTTTTAGAAGCTCCGATTCACCTTGGGGCCAAATGCGTGACCTTGAAGCATGAGTCTCGATGAAGTATTAAGTCTCGAAATGCACTACTCCTCGACTTTCACTCAACCACTTTGCAAAGTAAGGACCGTCACTGCCACCTAAGAAGACGAAGACGTCGCTTGAAAGGAAGGAAGCTTCATTGATTAATTGATTAAGCGCCAGAATTATTGGCGGTCACGTGACTGTGGCGGCCTGCAGGCACTGCACCGCGCGATAAGTTCACCGTCCTCGAAACGGTCGCCTGCATTTATGTATTCTCCACGATTCTCCCTCGCACGGGTCTCGAGCTTCTTGGGAAAAAACTGCAGCGTATCATTACTGACTTGGCTGCTACTTCTATAGATGGGTTGGTCCGTGAGGAGTACACAATGACCCATAGCGGCGGGCTTATCCAACGGTAAGCGTACGTCGCACATCCGCGTTGGGACCTGGTTTATTCAAACTCGACAAAGTGTGCTAGGACCCCGAAGCCTTAGATGAACGTGTATACAACGCCGATAAGACTTTTTTCGCTAGTCGTAGAAAGGTACGGGGGCCTATCTATCCGTCAAGTAGAGGCTATCATGATACAGCTTGACATGGGGGTGGTGGGTCTAAATTATCTCTCTTCACTCGCCATCTACAATAAACATTTGAAACAAAATATCGTAAGTCTATATTTCTAGCTTGTCGTGCGGCAGAGACGCGTGAAAAGGGGACCCGCTAGTTCCCAGGGTTTTGTTGCCGCTCTGTACGCCACATCTTGACGTATATCATCAGTTAATATCCAGACGGCTAACAATTGCAGTTCTAGGCTTTTACAGATGGTGCGTACATACTCTCTCAACCCCAGTAGACAGGATGAATACTGATCAATTATGCACGCAGGTACACCATCGACTTCGAGACCTGTCGTCTTCTGGGACACAGCAGTTATCGCAAACATGCCATAAGAATTAAAAACACAGCTCCTTGAGTCTTGAGCTAGGTGATCTGTGCGCGGCAGCATTCGGTTAAACTTGAGCAGCTAGCAAGCTGCATAACGACTTACTCGAGTTCTAAGCTCGGTCATCCCTGCCCGTCCTAGAGATAATGACGAACGTCACAACGGTCCTGGGGCGTTAACCAGCACTTCAACATCTATCGGAATGTCACCGCACAATGTTTTCGATGATCGCCATTATGCAAATATCAATGCCGATGATTCTGGATCTTCTTGCGCATCATCTTCCACCCCATGCAGTGCCTCGGCAATTTTGACAAGCCACCCAATCCCCACTACGGCGTCTCCTCAATGGCTTGGCCCTCATGCTCATCCTCCGACAGTGACGCTACATCGCATCAGGCTACCCATCGCTCTAGACGATTGTATCGTTGACTCCTGAGAGCTCCTGGACCGAGTTGAATTCTCAACTAGTCTGATGGACGGTCGTCTGAACGCCCACGGTAACCTCCGCTCTGTTTGCAATGCGTCATAAGCGCGAGACGGAGACTCGCGTCCTCAGCTAGTTGGTCGAAGGATCTGGTGTGAACTTCTAGGGGGGATCTTTGGGACCGAGGTTTGTTATGGAGAGAATATCATGACATCCGAGTTGTTGATACTCAGTGCTCGGTGGTCATTACACATCTGCTGAATGAATGAATTCTGCACTTGTATACCGCTACAAGCAAACTGGTGCTAAGACTCGGTTGCTACAGGGCTAAGTCTACTATTGTCTGCTTCAAAATGTTAAGAAATCTAGCGGTGTCGATAACACATCCGACTTGTCGTCGGAGACTATTAGTAGTTGCCTAATCATATCATATTGTCGATCTTATATAACACATACACGCAGCATGCTCTACCTCTGAATCCATCCGCCTGTTAGTGCCAGACCATCGTTTACGCGGCCGTGAGTTGAATCACCTCCATACGTATTATCATCTGGAGACCAAGAAGTTATACACTTACAGTTGGGTTTTAGCGATGAAGAAAGGTGAGAGCAACAGCGCCACTAATATATAGCTTGAAGAGTTCGGGGTCCCGTTTTCGATTCATATTGATGTGACTTATATTGATGGCACCCGCTGTCAGTAGGGCTGCTCAACTCTCAGGTCGGGTCGGTAGGTCGGGTCGGGTCAGGCTTTCGACTGCCTTTGCTGAGGGTTAAGCGAGGTTAAGCGCACCCTTTTTGGCAAGTTTTGGACGACCCGACCTGACCGACCTGAGAGTTGAGCAGCCCTAGTGCTCGATGATTGACTTGAACGCGTATCTTGGTAATATTTCGTCCCTTAGGCTTTAGGAAACATATAGCATACGCTAATCTGCTTATTAGACTATGTCCACTACGAAAGACATGCAGAGGCCAGCGCGATATTGTTCCGCCCACCACGATCCATCGAACGCTCTGGTAAGCAGCCTCATGAATTGAATGTTCCCTCATCCAAACTGATGAGAGGTGTCGGTCGTTCAAGCCATTCAATGCTGTCGCATCTCTCTCTGTACTCGCGAGATCTCCCTTGAATGCTCCTATTCTGTGCACGTTAAGGAGGTCTGCGGGTATCCGCAACGAACCTCAAATTTTTGAAGATGACGATGCTCGAGGTGAATCTCCTCCCGCGCGAGCGCCCTCGGCATTACCCCCTCCTGGCCAGCTGTCGCTCTCCTTGGAGCTCCATCGCAGACTGGGTCATGGAAGAGCTGGAGAGGTCTATGAGGTATCTATCGATCTCAATGGTTCAAGCCCGGAACTCGCCACACTTGCTGTTCCCCCGCTGGTCGCTAAAGTCTCCCGGCCAGGCTGTTCTACGAGGATTCAACACGAAGCTTACTACTACGAGGAGATGGAGAGTCTACAAGGTGTTATTATACCGCGTTGTTATGGCCTATTCACCGGCGACATTCCTGCAGGGTCCTCTCTTTCCGAGAGCGCAAAAAAGCCCTCCGATGAACTATCTCATGGCGACAATCCACGAGACTCGAACTTGAATGACACAAATGATGGTTCCATCGATTCCAGGAACCAACGGGCGTGTTCGATGAAGTCTTGTCCTGACGGGCCTACCCCCATCTCCATCTTACTGCTCGAACGACTTGGAGACCGTTTGCCAGTTGGCGGTGAGCTGCCCGCGGACATCGAGTATGTAACCGTTCATGCATGGATAACCCTTTCTAATGAGAGCATCTCTATCAGAGAGGAAGTCCTTGATATGTACGCCCATCTTTCACAGCTGGGTGTGGATCACGTCGACATCCGGCATGCCAATATCCTCGAGGCTCCGGTTTGTCCACCTGGTTGGCCCTCTCTTATTTCTCCGTTGATGGGGTATCCATTTCGCTTTCGTCTCATTGACTTCGACGGCTCGCGCAAAACTAATCGCTCCATCCCCTCGTTTGATGATTATTACTGGGGCTACGTTATTCGCCTACTGGATGGCCTGAAGCTAGGTTACATCGTCGAGCCATGGGAGTTGTGAGGACATCATGTCGAGTTCAAGCCATGTTCTAGTTCTTGCATCAGTGAACTCAATTTATGTGTCCTGTTCATTCGTTATCTTGTTATCGAAAACCATTAGTAGTTGCTCAATCATATCATATTATTTATATCATGGTTCATACAGAGGGGTTGCTCCCATTTCGTCTGCCTGCCACCGTAGTTGTACGGGTGATGGTCAGTCTGAGAGCTCTACCTATCTGATCTCAGGCCCACTGGTGCGACGTGCCACTCTCCTCTCCCCTGATCTTGACTATACGATAAGGGTAGCTCTGCCTACGCTAGTCTCCGCTACTGTGCCGTATAGTATGGACGAGCACACATGGCTCAATCTGCCTTGGTGGGACTTGCGTAGACTGCAACCACCTTATCAGCCTAGCGCGCAATACAAATATTGGTAGGCATCCCGTACAAGAGGGGTGTGTAAATTCGGCGCTTCGTATGTCCGCGGGTATATTGAGCTAAAGAAAGAGCCACATTCCGTCAAACCATCGTCTTAAAACCAGGCGGTAGGCCCATTGCCGCCAGTTTCTCCGGACTGCACGGTCTCCAATACCAGACCTTCCCCAATCTCACCATCTCTCCCACGCTCAACCCATCGCTCTCCTCATCCGTCTCGTCAAACACCAGTCCCCGCCCGATCGTCTGCCTCAGCACTTCGAACCACGCGTCGTGGTTGACGCGCTTATCCGCGAGAACCTCGAGGTCTGGTTCGGGCCGCAAGATGGGCATCGCGTACCAGTGCCCGAACTCGCCGTCGATGAAGAGCAGCACGGGCAGGTGGCACAGAAAATCACCTCCAAATTGAGAACGCAGGGCAGCAGCCTCCGCCTCACGTGCTGCCCGACGGC
Organism: Phlebia tremellosa; assembly: GCA_011032875.1. Classification (NCBI taxonomy): domain Eukaryota; kingdom Fungi; phylum Basidiomycota; class Agaricomycetes; order Polyporales; family Meruliaceae; genus Phlebia; species Phlebia tremellosa. Next base: position 58,131 of record JAAIFI010000155.1, on the reverse strand, counting down.
ACTCCCACGACGCGCAATAGTCGGATTGCTGCAGCCACTGCGACGCGTCCTCGACGGTTACCCCGGTGAGCACGAACGCCTTCGCAGGGTTCCCGTCGTGATCTGGGCGGTATGAAAGACTGAACCGTACGAGTGGCTCGGGGGAAGTAAAATCCAGGTATAGGTGTGATGCGCGGCCGTGCTTGGCGGGACGCGCCCTGGCCATCGAATATACGGCCTTCTGGAAGCTCCAGTTGTGTACTTGTTCGAAATCACGCAATAGCACAATCCGTTCGACGAGCGAGGGTAAACGGAGCGCAGGATCGCGCGCTTGGTCGAGTACAGCCGCTTTCTGGAACATATATTGGGACTGTTTGCAATAGAGCCTGGATGGCGCCGTATTGTTAGTTAGCAAAGGGGGCACGTCTCTTGGACGGACCTGTGCGACTCCCATGCCTGCGCCTGGCACTCTCTGGAACAGTAGAGATGCAGCCTGCAACCCCTACAGACAGAGAACTTGCGCCCTGGGGGAGGACAAGCTCCGCAGCCGTCACAGGCGCCGTACTTGTTCTGCAATATCTTGGGATGGGCGGAGAAGTGAGGCAAGGATGACATCTGTGAAACTTCTGTTGGTTGTGACGAAGGGACACACTTGAGCTTATATATCATGGAACGAACACAAGAAGTCAGGATGAATTGCTAGAAGAGGAGATCAAGAGACGCACCATCGAATGCTAGCGACAACAAGCGTAAGTACTTAATTTTACACCAAAATCACAAGGTATACGCCACATCAAGCGGCACGTCTCAGAAACCCAACACGTGCATGTGAATCTACGGCCATGTTGTGCCCATAAAACGCTAGCCAATTTCTATGACTGGCGATCATGGCACCGACATCAACGATGACGCGGAAGAATGTGGACAACCTTGAATAGAGCAAGGCTTCACATAGATGTCCGCGCCTACCCTAAAGTCTGCGAGTTTTGGAGGACGTTTAGAGACAACATCGCAAGGCCAAGTCGCACCTAAGATGGTAACAGTCCGAACATCAGCGCTAGTGCTTCTCTGCTCGTGTCGAAGTCACCGGCGCCGGCTATCCCATCCTCCTCAGGCCAGAGGCTGTGGACGGAATACGACTGGAACTGGCGCTTACGTCTTGCTAATCCTTACGACGCTATCCCCGCGATATCGTCGTGAGGCCCACGGTCCGTACCATCCTAGAATACCACAAGCGCCGTGTCGAGCGACAGCTGGCCTTGTCGAGTGGAGCTTGCTGTGTGTTCGGATATTCTACTGACTTCAAAGTTCAGGACAGGGGTGCAGATTGTGGAAGTTGTAAAATCTAATCAACCGAGCTGTAGTTGCCGCGAGTAAGTAACGGTGACTGACCTGATATACATATCCCCTGGATTCGAACATCTCTTGAGCACCGTCCTGATCAAAGAACTTTCGAGCATGAACTTAATCTTCTCCGTCTCTAGCGGTCCGCGCCCCGTGGCGATCACTCGGACATCCTGCAGTCGATATGAATATGAGTGCTGGGGCTTGCACATCTTGCAAGTAATAATAACAACGAAATTTGACATTGATGCAGTGACATATGATCTGAAAAAACATCTGAATGAGCGATAACTGGAATGTTTGAGACGAGACTGACCGAATAAATGGCGTCATACTTCAAGATAACTGGTATTCTCTGTCATAGATCAGGGTTGAGATCGAGGTCAAGGTCGAAGACCGGGGGTGGTGCTACGTGGGTCTCATTCCGGTACGGATTGGCACCTGCCAAGTGTGGCGGTAACTCGATAGGTGGCGGTGATATTGTAGGCGCTGAAAGGAAAACCATCGGAGGAAGAAAACATCAGTTAAACATCAAGATAGAACGTAGGCGGTTACGACACTTACGTTTACCGACAGAGTGCGTCTCTCCTATTAGACCCAGAGGAGCCTCATCGTTCATATGTCCCCGACGCATCTTCTCCTCGTTCGGGAACGGCGGGAAGAACAGCGGAGGTGGAGGTTGCCCAGGCAGGCTTAGATCCGGCATATTTGGCGGCGCCGATGTGAAAGCAGAGAGGCTTTGCGCATATGCCAGTAGTTCAGGGTAGGGTATCGCAGCTACTCAAAACATCAGAATGGTCTTCGAGAAACGGGGTGCAGTAGGAGGTAGTGCGCTCACCAGCCTTCGCTTCCTCGATAGCCTTCATGCGCTCGTCGCCCTCCGTAAGAATCACCTCTAGCTCCCGTTTGCCGTCCTCGAGACCTTGTATGATGTCTCGCCATCGCTCCTCCATCGCCAGTACCTCGTCTTTCAGCCGTTCAATCCGCCGCTGCTTGATCTGATGCTTCCTTGCCAGCTTCACCGCAGCAGCAAGTTTCGCGTCCGCCTCCAAAAATGCTGAGATCGACGGTGTTGGTGGCGGCTTCGCTTGTGTGGGCGAGAGCGAGTGGAAGAGCGTCTGCGCAAGCGACTGCAGCTCGTTCAACGGTTCTAGGACAATATCCGACATAGACGATGGGCCTGTGGTCTGCATTGTCGACGAGGATCCTGGTGGCATCTGGTTCGAGGATAGTTGTGATGTGCTAGGCATCATGTTCATGGCCATCATGCTCGGTGTGGCTTGGGCCATCATCGGAGTCGCCATCCGTGTAGACGTCGTCGCGGCCGTTGTGCTATCGCGAACTCTCTAAGCTGGCCTTGAATATAACGGCTGAGACAACGCAACCCCACTCACTATCAGAGTTTGGCGGTGATGTTGAGATGCAGGAAAGCTCGCAGTCGCCGTGGAGGATGGGTCGCGTTGACGCCCAGCCCCAACACCTCTACCATACTTCGACCCCAACACGACTCTGTTTCATAATATACGGGTCCGGTCTGGTCCAACAACGAACAAAAACCTCAATCTAGGACTCTGAGATATATGCAGATTTTCTAGATGTAAAAGACTTGGGCGGTGGGCGTCGTACGTTGAGAGCTAAATGAGACGGCGTGAGAGGAGTACTCCGCAACCAGCTCTCCTTGGCTTCTCCTTGGCCTCTCCATTATCTTGCAAGTACACGGCCATGTCGTTCATTTTGCTGACTCTACCTAATGTCGTTCTACGCACCTCGACCATTTATGAAGAAGGGACCCTTTCGCTAGAGTGTCTCTTCGACGACACAACCGAAGGTTCTACTGCTAACGCAGCGCCGGGCAGCTTGGATCCGGACGTCACCCTCGCCGTGCATCTCAATGACCACAGTTTTGCTCTTAACCGTGGAGAAGAGATATCACTAGTTATCGCGCCTTCAGGGAAGCGCACGTATACGTTTCGATGCAGAGTAAGAGAGGACAAGCACAGCGAGAAGGATAACGGGACAGACGGCGAGAAGAACGTCGAGAAGAGCGCATATTTCGATAGGAAGTTGACAGTGCGTGTAGTCATACCGCCTCCTACAGCCAATCGCGCTTTCATAGCTCAAGACATCGAGACGTTCGACCATGTCCTCATGCAATATGCCGACCTCTCCTGGTCGTACGGTGATCCGGACGTCGATGCACCCACCGTTCCACCACCTCTTCCCCCTCGTCCCACTAGCACGAGCCCTCCATCCCCCTCGCTACCCAACGCAAATATAGGGTCCAATGTTAATGGCGGTCTCCCAGTGGCGAACACTTCTCTCCGGGGCCGGCTCGTGCTTATGGACGACGCGAACGGCGAAGTCGTAGGCGAGCTCCCACAGCAGCTCAACATCACTGAAGACCCTGCATTGCGAGCGGGCGGGCTTGATGCCCCCGTGATGCTCGAGCTGCACCCGGACATGTACGATGCGTGTACCGGAGCGCGTCCGCTCGGCGCAGAGGGTGAAGAGCTGCTCGGGCTCAAGGAGGTCTTTGCGCGCGCGGTGCCGCCAGAAGAGCAGGATTGGGTCATGAAGAGTGCGACGCTGGTAAGGTCAGCGGCTGCTGCATCTTTGCTCTCTCGACCCTACGTAGTACTAAATTTCTATCTGCTGTTCTATAGTCAAGCGATATCGACTTCGACGTCCCTCCTTCTCTCGGGGGTTACGACGGTTTCAAATTTCTATATTGCACATTCCTCGCCGGGCACTCCTAGATCTGGCACCCCAGGAAACTCAGGCACTACCTCGCCCACTGGATCCGTCTCTCCCACTGATCCGCCTTCAGCTTCCTCGTCTGTACTAGGACGCGCATACACCTTGAGCGGCCAAGCTGCCCGAACAAGCTCGCGTACGGCTGACGCTGTCGAGGGCATGATTCGCCGCGCGGTAGGCGGGAAGCCCAAGACCAACACGTCCTCCCCGCCCCCCTTGCAGACACAACCAAGCTCGGTATCCCACAGTCCACCACCGGCGTACGCGGTGTACACACCCAAACACCGGCCGTCGCGCTCATCAGATAGACTACGCGAGAAGGAACAGGAACAAGAAGAGGAGGCGAGCGAGCCGCGTCCCCTGCGCACGCACGAGCGCCTGCTCCTCTCCGCGAACCTCGTGCTCACCACCGTGGACGACTCCGCGCGGCGCATGTTCGAGGTCGGCAGCGACCGCCTCGGCGCGGTCGTCGGCCACAAGTTCGGTGCGGACGCGCAGCGCTCCACCCACCTCGCCACGCACACCGCGCGCAACATCGTGCTCGTGTACGTCGACGTGCGCGGTTTCGCGCGGCGCGCGTTGATCACGAAGACGGGGAAGGAGTTTGTGAAGGCGCGGTTTGCCGGGAAGAATGGCGGGGTAGCGAGTGCGAGTGCGAGTGGAACTGCGACACCGGGGAAGGTGGGGTCACCGGTTGGGAGTGGTGCTGTGACACCCGCGGAGGTCCCGGGGGCGTGGGTCAATGAAAAGACTTAGACCTGGAGCGCGTAAGATCCTTCGCATAGCCCGCCTGAGTCTCCACTCACCTCCGTCTGCTTGTTTAGAATGGACCTATTTGTATGTTTGCACAAGGATGATCGCACGAATAATTCAAGGATTGTCGAGATCTATGTTACCCACATGATATTCGATCATTTACAGGACGTTAGGATTGTTGCTGCATGTACTAGCTCAGTTTCGACCCAAGAAGAAGCAGCTTCACGTGTACAACTCGGAGAAGGTATTGAACCAGGTGGTTGTTCGTCGTGAGGTGATTTTGGAATGGTAAGGACGTCTTCAGTGCGGATGCTCTTTTGATTTGTCTTCATGGTGAGTCTCTCGAGTTGTCCACAGCTGTCGAAATCCTCGCTTTTGATGTTTGCTAATTCACCTATGATATGGCTGAATCACTTACTTCCTGACTTGTAGTGCCCTTCCACTAGTTATTGCGCAAGATGTCAGATGTCATCTTCGCTCCAGTTTTCCGTCACACCCAAGATATCGCAAAACAAATATGGGCCTTGCAGCGGATGCCGTATTCATCCTCTGCCAGGGCTCTGTCTGTTCGGGCTGCAAGGTTCTGGCAACGTGGAAATTGGAGGCGTAGTATGGTGCGGAGAAATGAGCCGTGTTAGGATTACGGCCTGGCTAACACTTGTTTGAGCTCTCGTATCCTTTGGTGAGCGAATATCGGTAGGTCTTATGTTTCCTTGCTTCCTTATGCTCGACTAATTCTCATGCGCACAAGTATACGATTTTCTGCTTCCATCAAGCAGATAGGACCGCTGGCAGTATATCACCCGTGGAGACGCCCGCTTTGAAAGCAGTGCATCGTCTGCAATTGTACTGTCTCTACGATCGCATGGCATAGGAGTGAACAGCGATGCGAGTGGGAATGCTCATATGTTTTGATGTTTGTCTTCACGGTGGGTTCCCAAAATTGTCCGCTTCCCTGCAGAGTGTCCCGACTCTTGGAGTGCCCAATAACGTATAAAGAGGTTCGCAGATCAACATGAGACATTTGTTTCCCTTCGTCCACACCATCCACGAACTGTGCTGCGAGAAAAATGGCACCTTTGCCACAATATGCCGGCAAACCCAAAGTGTTGCCCAACAAGTACGGTCCTTGCGACGAATGTCGAGCCCCGCCTCCTCCAGGGCTCAAGTTCTCCGTCTGTGCGGGATGCAAGGTCCGGCTCTACTGCTCGAAGGAATGCCAGACACGGGATTGGACGTGCGGGAGAAACTGGTGCGTCCCGACTTGTTCTCTTGCATGTTGTCTGTTGTCTGTTGTTCTTCGCCTTCGATATCGTCTCCAGGGACGTAGGACATCCACAACCCCGAGGCCGTCCCCATGACCGTCGCCAAGAAGATCGTCAGCGTGCGGTTCACGTATCACGGTCGCGGCCAGGTGGACGTTGAATGCAAGGCCGGAAGGCTGAGACGCACCCTCCTGGGGTCACGAGGTGCCGAGGCGAAGGTGGAGACGTATAAGTCCTTCAAGTACACCTTGCAGAAGTCGAAGAAGCGGGTTGACTACAAGTGAGTCAGCGTTCACTGATGCAGTTTGTAGCCGGACCGCGAGGGCTAATAATCGCTTGTAGTGATAGGGTCCATGGCCCAAAAACTTTGGACGTGTCTAGGTTCATCTAATGTTAAGTGTATGGCAACACCGTTGCGGAATCTGCGGAAGATACACTTTGTACCATCAACTATCGACGAGTCATGTAACAGCGGAGACGGGCGTTTTCATACACCATTGTTTGAGCCACGCAAAGACATACGTAAATCATGATGCGTGATCTTGAACGTCAAAGGAACTATTGATAATAACAGTATCATTATGTACTGACGATGCATCGTCCTACACGCACAGCGTTGATAACTCGAAACTAATCCGTATAATTAAAACATTCTTGCTCACATATCTAGGTTCTGTTTGAGCCCGCAGTGTCTACAGCCTACCTGTGCTAGCCGTAGAATGCACAGACACGACAGCGGTACCGGGTACAACTGGAATGAGTGCAGAATAGTCTATAGACAAAGTCATGATCGAATATCAAAGTTTGAGACACACTAAGTTCAAATGACACGGCAAGGTCGGGCGGCGGGGGCAGAAGTCTTAGAAAAGGTGGCGTACAGGAGAGAATGCAAGAGAGCCTGCGGAGGCACGGTGAATATAGAGTCATCTGATTCCTCACTGTTCGTTCAAAAGTATCGGTAGTTGTAAAATCGTACGCCATTCTTTTCAAAGTCGAGACCCTTCTCCTCCAAGAATCGCTTCACTCGGAACGTCCTCTCCGTCTCAGGCTTTAGACCGCATTTCATGCAATGTTCGGGGGGTCCTTGAAAGCACGCGCTCTGCGTCGGGACGAACACATAGGGTATCTTGCTGCCCGCAGGACCAAGAGAAAGAGACCGAGTGATGTATTCGCCCTGCCGTCTGGCGCCTTCGCCATATTCATCATAGAGGAGAAAGTAGAGCTCGGAAGAGGCACCCTCATCAGGGAGGATTTTAAGCTCCTCCTCAACCGCTATGTGGGTGTTCCACCAAGTAGTGAGAGCATCTTCGGGGAAAAGCCACCCAGCGAGGACGCGAATCTCCATACTGGATCATGTATGAATATTCTGAATAACAGAAGTATTAACGCAACATACCTGCAGAGAGTCGAATACTGTTTCAATGTGGGAAGATCGCGACGGGTGTTGTCTAGTCTACGCTCTTTATGCTAGCAAGTTGTGTAGTCAATAATGATTGCATCGACACATTATCAGAATACTTCCAGGACCATAAGTGAGAGCGACTTACTGAACCTGACGCGTGACGATGTGGATGTGGAAGAAGTTCAACATGCGAGACGCCACCGAGCGCCACCGCGTACTGCTTATACAAAAATGATTAGCGCCTTATCCACGACTCTCCGCCGATCCAAACTTTTTAGAATACTTATAAAATTATGACTGCGTGTGAGTCCGCAGCACTCAATAAGTACTTATTACTTACTGGGATTCAAACCTCGGCGAAAGGTCTGCACGCCCTCAGTTCCTTGTACGTAAGTATCTCCGATATTCACCCATTGTGTACCGAAAGAGAACTAAATGTTCAAATCCAGCTACATATGGCGGTTTCCGACATCACAGTGCCTCACCACTATGTATACATATGCTGAGCTCATTCCGTGACATATTATTGAGAACTAGCAGCTCGCGATCTCTGAAACGCTGTCAAGATTCAAGAGTCCGTTAGAAGTTCTCCGAGTGAGTCCCAAACTTATCATGATCTGTGCCAATGGTTTAGCCCGACTGAAATCCTATGTTTGACTTATAGCTGCTGAGCCTACCTTGCTAGAGTATACTATCATTCATTTGAAGCCTAGTATCAGTAAGTGACTTCACTGCCTATCTTTTCGCACTACAATGACATTATTTGGCTCAGGTACCTATGGATACTTTAGCTGATCGGCTCCCACTGTGGCTGAGAACCCGTCTCAAGGCTTTGAACTGCTACAACACCCGCCATGAGGCATCCCATTATGGGCCCACCAATGGATTGCTCGTCCACGCATTTCCATTGGAAGACAACTTCCTTGTCAAACCGCAGCCTAAAGTTCGCCTACCAGCTGACGACGATGCCGTAAACACTTCGTTCGACTCTTACGCCGGTATGGTTCCTGTGAGGGGGGAGGATGAATTGGATATATATATCCCGGACTTTGTGGTCGTTCGCGCAGGCCCAAACACTGTTTCCGACAGGGCTATCATCGTTGTCGAAAACAAGTTGATCGACCTTGACACGGAAATGACAGAGAGTACAGCAGCAGAGGCGAGAAAGCAGCTGAAGGACTATATGGACAGGCTGTGTCAAAAGGATGACCGAGAACCAATTTATGGTGTCCTTCTGACTGCCACTACAGCTCACGTGTACCGCAGTAAGTTAGTTGAGGCGGGGGCCGCCGCAAACAAAACCCTCAAGTTGAGTCACCTACGCAAATACAAATTACATGAAGACGCAGAGCTCGACCAATTTATTCAATGGTTGGACGAGTTAGCTGATCGATGGAGGGAAATTTAGGTAGGTCTTCGCATAGTGTATCATTGTGATCTTGTTATTCACCTTGTTCCAGTCTTGTCCATATCATTGCCACCCGCCGCTGTCACCGGGAAACGACTCATGGTTCACGACTCACGAGCGACTGGTCACAGTGCGCATGCCAGCGGTACCGAGTGCACTAACTGGAATGAGGAATAAGTGCAGGATAGTCTATAGACAAAGTCATGATCGAATATCACAGTTTGAGACACACTAAGTTCAAATGACACGGCAAGGTCGGGCGGCGGGGGCAGAAGTCTTAGAAAAGGTGGCGTACAGGAGAGAATGCAAGAGAGCCTGCGGAGGCACGGTGAATATAGAGTCATCTGATTCCTCACTGTTCGTTCAAAAGTATCGGTAGTTGTAAAATCGTACGCCATTCTTTTCAAAGTCGAGACCCTTCGCCTCCAAGAATCGCTTCACTCGGAACGTCCTCTCCTGCTGCATAGATGCCAATCGCAACAAAATATATAACGGATGCTATGATAAGGTGTGGCTGCAGTAATTGCACCTCCAAGCAATGCTGTCGCGTTTGCAACCAGGGCATGAAGTTGGGATGATCTTCAATGCCATCTTCTGGACGAGACGGCATAATACACTTGCACTATGAGGAATCTCACCCTTTGCCAGCTTGTCGATCCATTTCGGAAGTTCAGCTGCAGTCTTTCCTCGCTGTTGATGGTCTTTACAAGCAAAGTCGATTTGTAACTCTGCAATCCTGTCGTAGCTGGAGCAGAACGATCGTCAACTAACGAACGGAGGTGGATGCGTGCAAAGACATACGTAGCTGTAAAGTCAGAGAAAAGCTCTTCCAAAATGTTCTCAGAAGACACTTTAGACATGATGCTCTGTTCGGCTAGAGTCCTGAGCGCGTCGAGACCGAGCTTGTAGTCTTGGTTTCAGTATACTAGTCAACCTCAAGCTTATGCTAGTTTCTTACCCGATCAGCTATCCGATACATGGACTTGGGTGAGCATGATGGAGCAGCCGACAATGCCGTCCATGAGTCGAATCGAAAACGCTGAGATTTCAGGTTGTTGAAAGATACGTCATCCGTACTCAAGTAATAGATAAGAGCCACCCATCTGTGCAATTCAGGAGAATGTTGAGTATCGCGCTGTCACGATAAAAGCAAAATGATACTGACGTTTTATACGCGATATACGGTAGTACAACGACCTTCCCGGCTCGGGGTCTGGAGCTATGTGCCTCAGGTAAGTTCGAGTCATGCTTCGCGTCTTTCGATACCGATGTGGTCTGGTCGGAAGTCCCATTGTACTGCTGACACTTGAGCATCTTAGTTGCGCGGCCTGTGGTAGTTTAGACTCACAAGGATGCCTTCATCTTCGTCGTCCTTTAGCTTGCCAGAGGATGCTGATTCAACGGGGGGACCTTGCTGAGCGTTAGAGCCTGAAAGAGGACGATTCGGAACGTCGATTTCGTTGTCTGTATCGTATGCTTCGATATCTTCCTCGAAGTCACTGTCCGAGTCATATTCGTAGTCATCCAGGTAATCTTTCCTGGTCACTGGGAATCCGCCATCTAGATCTTCGACTGTACAGTCCCCGTATGTGTCGGAAAGTACTGTATGCGGCATCAGCATGAGTTACCAAACATCTCCAGGGACAATGCTCACGTTGTTCGAAATAATGCGGCACCCTTTTACGCAAGATCCATCCGTTTGCGAAGACTGGCTTAGGATTGTAGAGTACGCCATTAATTTTTCTACGAGAAAAGGCGTAGAACTTCGTATCAAAGAAGGTTCCGGTCCCCGAGGTGAATGTTAATCTTAAAGCGGTTTGTAAGAGCAGCTTATTGTCGATAACTTCAATGGGAGTCAGTGGTCGACTTAGTGCTGCTGTCTTCACGGCGGGAGGCTTCTTGGATCTCTTCTTCTTGCCGTCCGGGATACTTGGTTGTGGTTCGAACATTGGAAAAGGCAAAAAGTAGAGCTAAGGTGAGTATACGATGCGTCGCAAGGATGTTATAGGTGCCGAAACGTGCTTGCTTATATGGCTTTCATGAATCGATGAGTACAAAAGAGGGTTGTCTTGATAACGTCAGTTCTAAGACCACTAGATTCACATAAGGACTCACGAGACAGGTATTCGTCCACCTCGAGGCCATGTCACATATGCGTGTTCGCAACGTGCGTACACACATATCACACACTTTAGGACGTAACGTGTGATCTACGATATCGTATAGGCCTACTAGACAGCTAACTCACCTCTGGATGTCATCATCAGAGTTCCCGTATACTGAGAAGGGCAAACGATTGATTGATATGAGACGCAAGGTTCGTAATGATAGTTTTGGTGTGTCTGGCTGGTTGATTGCATGGACATCTCTGTCCCATATTTGCCTTGTGAATTACGCACGCGGCAACAGCAGGGCTGTACATCTTTACGTACCTGTCCACATGTCGATAGCCCCGGCCGCGCACTTCGAGCGTAGCGAGCCGAACTGGCAAGACGTTTGGTAATTGGCTCGGGCACTGATTTAGAATCAGCGCGAGAGCGGTAGAGGGGAGATAGGACCCTCTATCAAGACGGTGTAGAAACCACACGAGCAAGTAGAACAACGATATCTCTACCGCTCACTGTCGTCGTGGCCATCGTGTTGTGTCACATGAACAACGGCATTGCTCTGTCTTCCCGTGAAGTGCATCGAGGTTTTGCCGGACAATGTGTTCTTCAATCAAAGTTGCGTTTGCCTCCTTAATTATCGCACTCATGGTTTCTCGACATTCGATATAACCTCATGGCGTATGAGAAACCTTGATCCAGAAACGCAAAGATATACGAAAATATATCCTCACTGTGGTGTGCTGAGAATACAGGTATCAGGTAATGACGATATCGCGGAGCTATAGCAGAGTAAACTCGGGTGGCTATGAACATGGCGGTCAGTCTCCCATACGTGACCCAGCGATGAAGCGAACTCACCTGCCCCCGTGTTTCGAATGCCAACCAGTCGCCAGTGCCCGTCGGCAACAATCCCATCGCTCGACACTTCCATAACCCCAATGCTAGCGTCAGGAGATTGCACAGCAGATACACGATTTTCTGTAGCGGTAGTGTGGACAGCGACTTCGGGTCGGGTATACGTTTCTTGTCCGAGGGCATAGGCGAGAAAGGCGCGAACGCTGCACGCGCAACCATCGTGAGCAGCGTCGAGTGCAGGAAAGATAGCTACGCACCGGTGTTGATAGCAGCCATATTCTTGAACGGACTCAACAACAGCATAAACACGATGCCCATACTGAACACCTGCACCCCTCCGCCGGACATGTACAGCATGAAGGCCTGCATTGGAAGCGACTTTGCGGGGGATATAGCGAGGTCCCACGCACGCTTGTCCTTCATTGCCTCATATGACGCGGCTGCAGACTGGGAAGCTTTCGTGGGTGCCGAAGACTTTGACTAAGAGTAAGAAACATGCATATCAGAGGTTGTGCGTGTGTTCGAGGGCGAAGCATACTGAAGACGTACGACGGCATTTGAGAACCCTGGTGGTGGTGGAAGATGTTTCCACCTGACGGACCTGATTCAGCTTATAACGGTTGCTAAGAATGCGATGCATACACACTTTGAGTAGTCCACGGACGTGCTTGTTGACATGGTCGAACTCGTAGAGGAAGCAGAGGTCGTAGGTCGTAGTTAGTGGTCGTGGTCGCCAAAAGGGTTACTGCGCGCTCAATAATTCAGAACTTGATTTGATCTGCTTTGATGCTCGTGCACATATTTTGGAGAGGTATATATTGCAGCGACACTTCTGATGAGTATGGTACTCTGTACACGACTATAAAACACTAGATAGCGATATCTCTTCGCCGCAAGACTATGTATTTAGGCAAAACCGGCGGTCGAGGAAGCAAACAAGTTACACGGATCTCAAGAAATTGGATTAACTCGTACAGACTGAGCGGATAAGCTGCTACAGTACCACGTATGAGTCGTTAGAGTACGTCACCGTTGGTAACAGGTTACTCACAGGCTTAGGACACGTCGACTCGTCAGATGAAATACATATCAGAGCTGAGGGGAGATTGCTTCAGCCCCTTCTGCCATTTCTCCAAGTCGAAGTTGCTATTGTCCGTGCTGCCGTCGTCGTCGTAACGGAGACGAGGATCAAACTGGAACTCCGCGCGGGTGCAGACCTTCTACAGAGTCGATGAGCTCACAGTACATCTTATCAATGATAACAACCACTTACGTCGGCATCTAGGGAGGCAAGCACGTGTTACTTACAGCAGCAGAGAGGAAAACGTAAACAACGTACAGTACACTGGGGCTGGGATTGACACAGAGCGTGTGGCCGCAGCGTAGACAAAGCATAGAGCGTAAGAAAGCTCTTGTAACCTATAATCAAATATTGAATTCATCAGATACTTTCAAAACATGGAATGAAAGAGTACTTACTGGTCTGCAGTCCACTGCGGCCCGTTCCTTAAGACTACGTAGTGACTTGGGCGGCTCGCTACAAGCCCTATCATCAGACCACTGTCGAACGAACAGAAGTAAAAACGATACTCACTACCCAAGAGGCCGCCGTGCGATTGTAGATAGAAGTCCATCAACTTAGAATGGACGACTGCGTTATCTACTACTAAGCCGGGATGGCAATTTCCGCTCTTATCTCCCTCAGCACTGTAGAATGTTGTCAGCTTCAGAACACGCCTGTATCACAGCTTGGACTCACCGATCGCGAGGGAAGAAGCGGACATGATGCCTAAGAAATATACGGTCAGACAGGGACCGGGTTCAATGAATGGACCTACCTCTTTCCGACCACGACGAAGACCAACTGAGGCGGCGGTGCTTTGGTTGCCCGACCGATGCCTGCAAGGAGTCCTGGATATTGACAATGAGCCTGATGTAAATCAAGCAGGTAAAGAGAAAGACGAACCTTCGATCTTCTGTATTTCCTGTTCATCGACCTTCCAGTACTCCCCCTCCGAGACACCATCCCGATAGATAACAATGGTCTTGGGGAGCTTGTTGCGACGCCTCTGGAAGCTTTTCAAAGCGGCCTGTGACAGATTGAGCATAGGATCTGTGCAGAGCAGCAATGCCATCGACGTACCTCGAGCATCACAGCGATATTGGTGATCACCTCCTGACGCGGAGGCTGCGCGTCGAGGTGCACCTTGTACCTAGTCGCGTTGTTGTCGATGGACGACACAAGACTCGCAACCGACGGACGGGAGAAAACTCCGGGGGCAGGGTGGGTAACGTCACATCCTGGACAAAGATATGTTCAGTCTATTTCGATGGAAATAATAACAATCGGGGCTTACCCACGACCATGCACTCCTGCAGTAACTCGGTGACGTTTTGAGGCTGCACATATGAATTGATCCCTCCGCACTTCATGTTGATCCTGAATACACGAGGTCAATTGCAATAACGAGACAGAGGGGATAGCAGGACGTACTTCAACGCAACGTTGCTACAATACTGGTCGCGTCCACGTTCGCCATCGTATTTGCCGGTGCGCTACACGGTTCACACTTAAATTAGCGACTATTACCTGCAGTAAAATGTATAGACCTACCACACACTGTGTCGGGATGCCCGTCAAAACATCTCCCCACTGTTTGATCTCCTTTCTGACTTCGTTATAGCCAGCTGGAGGAAGTATAGCCAAAACAAACGAAGGCTTCGGCTTCGTACCGTCTGGCAAGGCCGGTGCGTTCGCTACTGAAGACAGTGCAGCAGCTTGCATATCCTGAACGCGTAGCCATCGTAAGTTCATGCTTAACAAGACAATCACAGACAATGTACCTTGTTCACGTCGTGAGGGTTGCCCCGCCCCTTATACGGCGGCCTGTCTATGGCTATGAACAACGTTAGATGCGAAGCTATAGAGCACCATGCGGCACTCACTCATCCCTGTAGCAGTAACGTCAGAAACATGATCTCAAGGTCACGACTAACGAACTTACCGAGACTCCTCATGTGGCCCTCGAGGGCGCCGAGGAAAGCGTCAACCCTAGCTTCGACGCCCGATGCGCTATCGAAGACGACCACAGCCCACGCATGGATACGTGCGGGCATACGGAATTTCTGCCGGATCATGTTCCAGGCTCCGTTGTTGACGTTCTGTGCGAAGGAAGGTATCAGCAGCTATCAAGGACGAGCACAAAAGGATATTGTATGTACCACCGTGCTAGACCCATAGATTACGCGAGGGGTCTGAAGCGTCCGCCCCGTTACGTTCATAGGGTTCGAGTTGACTTGCATACCCGACTCAATCATCCATGGCGAGGCCGCATAATTGAACAGCTGTGGTATCGTCTCGGTCAAACCTAGCTTATATTGAGCACTGTGAGACATCAAACCCACATTTCCCGTGACTGCCTGCTTGATGGCAGTCAGCCGTTGCTCAGGCTTCCAAACAGAGACACCCAGGAAAGTAGTCGTGTCCTCGGGGGACAACTTCTTCTTGTAACGTTGCCCTTCTTTCACGGCGCAAGCCTCAGCGGGAAATATAGCGCCGTTCTTGATCTTGACGCCGAAAGAGTCGGGGTACCTCATCGGCTTGTTGTGGTGTGTGACCCAATATTCCTGTATGTCGCAAGTAGACAACGAAGTCAGCCAGCCGTCAAGTCAAGTTCGCCCTCTCCCCTCATCTGCACGATGGGGGGAGCGGGAGAATTGACTACTAATCAGCCAATGCAAGCTCGGTACGTACCGCGATGGTGATCTTCTGGTCATCCTTAAAGAACTCTTCGTGTCCCGCCCGTTGAACGAGATCCGCGATGCGCTTGGTCCTGTTACCGGGTTGTACGATCACCAAAACTCCTTTGAGAAACGCGCGTAGCTTTTGGAAACCTTGCGGTGCCGCACATGCGCGATCGAGGTCGCGGATGTTTCGGCATCCCAAGACTTCCATAGCAATGCTGATAAGGTCGGCGGTCTTGTAGCTGGGCGTGAAGAGTCAGTATATAGATCCAGAGACAAAGATCGGAGCGCACAAGGCGGCGGTCGTAGTGTCCACGTTCACTATGACCTTTCCGGCCGTAGCACGGACACTCCTAGGTGAGGAAAGGTTCATGTGAGTTGTAGAACTGTGTACAGATACACTCACTGAAAGAAGCCTCTCCAGGCTTCGATACCTCCTGAAAGCGCCCTGGATCCTGCTCTGATGTAAAATGATTTGGCGTGTAACGAAAATCGATGCTGCCTAATAACGACTTTAAGAATTTGTTGTAGATTTCCGTGATAACAACCACTTACATCTGAGGTCCCTGCGACAGAATGACTTGCAAAAGAGTCAATGCAATGGTATTAGCATTGGCGGGAGCTCCAAGCGTGTCCGCTCCACGGCTAGACGTCAACTTCTGGATATCGCTGAGCCATGTTGTTAGTACAAGCTCTGGAATGAAAATTAGGTACATACCTCGGGTCAATCTGACCGACCAAAGCGAGGCGGACGGTATAACGCCCACGATTGGAGTTTGGGTTTGTGCCCATCATGACGTCGAACTGTGTACATGAGTGAGTGTCGTTGCTTGAGGGAACAATCGCAAGTGAAAGAACGTACCGTACCATCCTCGATCTTCTTAGTGATGAAGAGATTCTTCACACCGTCGAAAGCGGCGCGGGGGACGAATACGAGCGGATATGCTTGTTGCATGTTGTCGATTATATCCGCCGTGCGACGACCGACAGGTATTTCCTTGTTCTCGCCGTTTGCTTCTCGGCGAGTGATGACTGTTGAAGATATTTGAGCAACACGCTACCGTTTGAATGTCATCAGTCACATACCAGCTAGATTATACTCCATCAGCTTCAGAAGATCTTAAGCGTTGGCAGGACTCACCGTCATAGTGATAGTACCTCCTATTGGGGAGATGAGTCAACTCGAATGAGTTAGTGTGAATCTGGGTTGGGCGACCAAGCGTCCCTTGATTCATAGCGGCCATGAGGAGTTGTTAGGAAGACGAGACACAGGTTTCGACGGCTTATTTGGAGCTTATATAGACTGTAGAGGGGACGTGTAAGCGGAGCTTGAACGCGATTATCTTGGGAAAAGCCACAGCTTACCTTTTGCGGCGAGTTGGGGTGATGCACTTGACACTCGGATCGCAGAATAATCTTGGAATGTATTGAATACGTCGTTTGTACGTCTTTCGTGGCAGAGCAAGGAGATGACCGACGAGAGCAAGATAGGAACGCGCCGAGCAAGACTCATTAACGCGAAGCACGTGACCCGCTTTAGTCGTCTCGCTGCAAGAGCTCGTCCTTTCCGGCCACACTTCGCAGATATATCGACCGTGCCATCTTCCATGTAGCAGAACACCGCATGAGTGTGGCGTACCCACTATCTACCCCGGTCATCGACGCATGTCCTAGAAAGCGACCACTAGGCAGGTAAGCGGTCCTGATTCGCAGATTTGGCAGAACTGTCACCATCAATAAATGACTTCAGCTCAATACATAGGCCGACATGAGGCAGTTCTGGACTAGTCCACTCAAATCGATACGGATTTCGATAGTCAGTCGCCGACAGAGAAGCTTGGAAGCAACGGCAGAATTGCCACGACCTGCCACGACCCGCGACGGCCTGCCACACAGGCTGTGAGATAGGACAGCTTCGTGACCTTGAGATGGTAGTGAAACCAGCGTGTTGTCTTTGGTGCCACGGCGAACGTCGGGCCATACATGCCAATTCGTATTGTCAAAGATGATTGCATCGGGTGACCTTTGATTATCGTGCCTTTCCCCGCCTTTCGATGAGGGACCCTCACTGGCGAAATTTCCAATCAGTGGGGGGATAGGGTATTTGATTGAACCTAGAGGACGTCTTTCGGCGACTCAGCCGTCCTACAGCAGCCTACAGCAGCCTGCAGCCTTCAAACTCTTGCTCAGAGTCGACTATCCGTTGACCGGCTTCCACCATTGCCTTCTCCTCTCTCCCTCAGGCACCGCGAGGCACAGCGAGCTTGAGAGCACCTGCAACGTTAGACACATTTAGGCACCGACTGAGGCCCAAGCGGCCGACGAGGACAGCAAGATAGTTTTTTCCGGGATGGCGTGAGGCAATAATAGAATATTTTCCGTCGAGACTCGTTCGGAAGACATGTGCAGGACATGTGCGCTTGGGCGTCTAACAGCTTGTTCCGCGCATACGTGACCGCCACTTTGCACGACTTTCAATTTATCGCCCTCCCAACCACGCATTAATGCTTCCCTCGACGATCTCCTGTGGCTACATGCTGTCATTCACATCGCCGACGTCCCAGACGTCAATGCTCTCGTCCTGGAGGCAGGAGAGGTCGCTCGCCCGTCTTGCCGCTCGCATCGCCGCATGCAGCAAAGCCTCTGTCATCCTCCCTCGCCTCTACCTCTCGAACTACAGAATCGCCTCAGACGAAGATGAACTCGAGGAGTTGGGCATTACACATGTCGTCTCTGTGCTGGAGAACCCACCACAATGGTCCGAAAGCAAGCACATAAAGACCCTTCACATCAGCATCGAAGACACCGCTCAGAGCAATCTTCTCGAGCACCTACAGACAACGACCGATTTTATCAAACAAGCGTTAGAGGAGAATGACACCAACAAGGTCTTGGTACGTCCCCTAGCCGTATTCCCTTTCGCAATAGATCCTGACGATCCGACAGGTACATTGCATGATGGGCATCTCACGTTCCGCCACAGTCGTCTGCGCCTACCTCGTCGCAACCACCCCCATGACGGCCGCGGAGGCGATAGAGTTTGTCGCGGAGAGACGCAGTATTGTGAATCCAAATCCAGGATTCCTGGAGCAGTTGGAGACGTACGCGATGCGGTTCGGCAACAAGTGCTCAAAACCCAAACCCGAAAAGCCCACCGCAAAGGCAAAATCGCGGTCGACGAACGAACTCGCAGACAAGATTCGGAGGCTGGCGGGACTTAAGGGCCTACACACGAGTCGCTCCGCGGTCGAAAAGGTGGTACGGCCGGAAGTCGTTATCTCCGCTACATAACGAGCTGTGCGGCGGTGGGACTGGAAGTCGTCGGGACGTTGATGCGACCAGATTGTACTTACTACTTGTCCCGTGGTTCCCGTACCCGGGAATACGGTGTGATACCCCATAGATCCACTCAAGAGTGCACCCTTACGCATGTTGTAATAATACTATCGCATCCTAATTTATTCGGCACATAGGCATACTGCATCTCATCTACTACAACGTATTTTTCCGGGAATTCGGGCAGAGCAGCGGAACTGGACGCGGACGGTCAGGCACCTGAGATGATTTACACTGATCTCCGAGCACCAGTCATCATTTCAGTGGTATTCCAGAGGGACACGTTATCGCGGCACAGACAGGCACGTCCGAAGGGCCGACAGCACGATGAAACAGAGATTTGTATCCTTAGCTCGCAAGATGACTCCATGAACCAACACTGCACGTATCTATCCTGTCCATTGGAAGAAATGGCAGCATTTACGAGGATCCACGCCTACTGCAATGGCTATCGAGGGTATACAGATATATGTGGAACAGCGAGTCGCAACGAGTGGCTAAACTTTGATAAGTGCGGTGGCAGCCTTCACATCAATGTCTTCCTCCCAGGTCGCAAAGCCCGGCATAGTCAGTCTAGTCAAAGGCGGTTCAGTCCCTCCATGGTACATACACAATGCCACTTACAGAGTGATGAGTACATATGGATACACTAGTAGACACGAAATCAGATCGAGAACACACCCTAAATCTCGCGAAATGAGTCTTACAATTGCCAATCAACTCGTATCCGGAAAGCCTAGCGATGGACCAAAACAAATTGTTCGAATCGTGCTGGTCATGTACGTCAGTCCGGAGTACAGTAGAACTGATTGTTGCTGGAACTGACATAGGTTGCTAGTCTGCGGTTCATGAAGTTGGGAATCTGACTGCATAACGGAGACGTGAGTGGATGACAACAACGGCAGTTCATGCACTCACACAACGAAGACCGCAATGAGCCATGACCTCAGTAGGAACGTTTTTGTCTTGTTTGCATCCCTAGAGAGTCCAAGGTAGCTCAGTATTTCTGGGATATCCAATGTCAATGGAATGGATGCACCCGTTCCGGGGCACCTGCCTCTTGGCTATGTAGTACAACATCGCCAACACCGCAACATAGTCGGCGATCTGAACGGTGCCTTCTGTCAAGATGATCCACTCGAGCACAAGAAATCAGACAGGGAGATGTACTCGGGAGCGATAGTAGGACGTACAGAAACATAGGATCCTAGACCGTCCTCAATCATGCCAGTGCCCCTCACAAAGAAACTGCAAATATCAGCGTCGGTACCAATAGCATTGGGAATTGACAGGGCGCACATTGATCCTATGCGACTAGCGTTGGGTCACTGGGGAACCCTAAAGAGCATTGAAACTCACCGACACCTTGGGCTGTTAGTGATCATCCAGTTGTCATCCAGTATATGAATATACGTCAGCTTTATAAAGAGCGAAATCAGCAGAAGAGGAAACATACCCAGGGAAATGGAGATGAACACGCCCTGAGAACTCGCCAGTTACTCTTTCCGATAAAAAGTCCGTACATACCGTTGACTTACTGCGATGATGGAAAGCCATTTCTTGCGGTAGGACGCTACGAACGCCGTCAGAAGAAACATGTGATTTCGAATGAAGGGCATACCTTGATATAAGATATACAGGAAATAACTTTGCGACACAAAGATCGCTAGTATCTGTGCGTCATGAGCATCGAGGCACTCACGTAGCTCAATATACAGACCGTCAAGAGGAAAGCGGCCTAAGACATGGCATCAGCGTCATAAATATCCTAGAGGGTGCTGTCTACTGCACCTTCATGCTCCTGCGGTACATAGTAAACCTATCGTGAGATGATAAGATGAACGTAACTAAGGGTAAGACCGACCAGGGTGTTTGTATATCGTCAGCGAAGGTCAAATCCTTGCTAGTGGTGTACTTCAGGATAGACGTCGAGATACCGTGTAATACCTCCAGGATGCTGAGAACAAAGATTATGGTCAATGATGTGGGTCGGTAGAGATCCCAGGGCTAGCCCATGTACCATAGCACTGCGACCTAACATGAAGAATACTTGGATTCGCCAATGCAATACTATATATCATGAAAACTTACAGTCAACTTTGCAGTAGAGAACTGCAAATTGTATCCTTCACGCTTGAAGAATCGAGCGACCGCAATCATTGTGAGAAGGATACAGCTATAGGAAAGCGGTCAAGATCATCCAGTGAGGCTGAGATGACGACACGATTGGTACCTGTACCCAGAAAGCACCATGAATGACAAGACATTGTTCACGCTACCCTGATAGAAGTGTACTCGCGGCTCTGGGATAGTAGTGTTGCTGGACATGGACGTGGACGGTAAGCTTGCAAGCCGCAGTTGATGTCATATAACTGGAGGCAACATGCGCGCCAACCAAACTCTGATCCCCGGAAATTGACAAGGTATTGACTTCTGAACGTCGTTACAAGAACTTGATAATGACACAGACTCTGTATAGTAGAAACCAAAAAAGGTTCACATATTACAAGTGAGGGTAGAGCGATTAGATGTTGGTATACCGCCGGGAAACTAACACGTCATTTTCCTCCCAGTTGGCAAAGCCAGGCATTGTCATCCTGGCGGAGAGTCAGTTGGTTCGACCATAAAATGCACGCGGAATCACTCACAGAGTAATGAGGACATATGGATACACTGGACACAACGATATCAGCAATGCAGCGTGTAGGACTTGCGAAATTCATCTCACAATTCCCCAACAGCTCAAATCCGGAGAGCCTGGCAATGGACCAGAACAAATTATTTGAGGCGCGCTGACCATGTGCGTTAGTCAAAGCAATGAATAAGATTGATGAACGATGAAACTGACCTCGGCTACGAAAGTCACGAAGCGAGGAATTGCACTATAGATATAAGGTTATGAGCGTACGGCGAGGAAACGACATAGCATGAACCCACATGACGAAGACTGCAATCAACCATGACGTCAAGAGGAAGATGTTGGTTCTCGACAGATCACTAGTGGAAAGATACGTTTAGCTGATACTTGCACCCCAACTGTGAAGAAAGTGTAGCATGCCTGGGCCAACGTGCCTGTCTCTTGATCATGTAATGTGAGATACCCAATGCCGTGCCATAGTCAGCGATTTGAGACGTTCCTGCGGTGATAATGACCAACTGAGATGCAATGAGAGGTCAGACAAGATTTCCACGAGCAATGCAACGTACAGAGACATAGGACCCTACTCCGTGATCCTGTCTAATCGTTTGCCCGAAGAAACTACACGAGTTTAGTGCCGTCATTGGTGGCATGGACACATGACAGAGCTTACGTTGATCCTACAGATTATGTCAGGTCAATCTGGCATTCGAAGAGTACCGAAACCCACCAATGCCTTGAACTAGTCACCGATCAGTACACAATGATATGTCAATTTACGAAAAAAAAAAACAATGTAATCAAGACAGAAAAAGACGTACCGAGGGCACCGATAATCCACACGCTCTAGATAGATGATTAATATCGGGTCTATGGCCAGTGGATTGAATATTGAATACGTACCTGGAAGACAACGATCCATTTCTTACGATCCGATGCTATCGACAATGTCAGAATAAAAGGGGGAACTTCAGATGGAGGCTAACCTTGATATAAGACAGATAGGAAATAACATTGAGAAACGAAGGTCACTAGCGTCTGTACGTCATGAGCTTCAGGTATACGGCGCACCTTGAGATACGAACCGTCAAAAGGAATGTAGCCTAAGGTCTGAGATCAGTGTCAAAACTCAATATGATGATGACATATACTGCACCTTCATACTCCTGTTCAACAAATACAGGTCATGAGATGGCCAGATAAGCGTATCTGAAGGAATACTGACCAGGGTACTCGAATACTGTCACTGAAGCTCAGATCTTTGCTAGTGGTGTACTTCAAGACAGTCGTCAAGATGCCGTGGAATAGTTCCAAGAAGCTATGTCGAGAGTTGTTCATTTCATATAGAATCTTAAGCCACCCAACGCACCATAGTATAGTGACCTATCAAGCAGAATATTCAGACTCGCCGGCGCGATATGGAAACTGTGATGACTCACAGTCAACTTGGTAAGTGGAGAATGTAATTTGTATTCTTCAGGCTTGAAGAACCGAGCAGCTGCAATCATTGTGAGAAGAACACAACTATAGGAAAGTGGTAAGAACTCAGGCCGAAGTAACAACGCGGAGAGTACATACCTGTGCCCGACAAACATCATGAACGACAAGACATCGTTCACACTGCCTTGATAGAAGCGTACTCGGAGCTCTGGAGTTGTAGTATCGTTCGACATCGACGTTGGTTGTTGACCTATGCTTAGTACTCTGGCCTCGGGGCTTAGCACAATACAAGCTGTGCGGCGCTAACAGATCTTGTCAACCAGTGGCCACATGTCAACTACATGTCTCCGGGCCGCCTGGCAAGTGCGGATATCGAGCACCGAATGTCGGCAAAGATACCTATAGAATATGAGACAGCTGTAACAAACGATTTTGCCCTGCACGATATCAATTTCGAGCACATAGTAGCGGCGGAAGAGGAACGATGTTTTTGATCGATCGCGCGCGCGAGCCACACGGCGTCAAAATGCTTCAATTTGAACATCCTGTTATAACCAAAACAACACTCTTAAAATCTATACACTTACCAGTCCAATATCCTCCATGAGCTCCGACGAGGCATCATCCTCTGAACCCGAGATTGTCTCCAAAAAGACCCACAAAAAACCAAAAGCAAAGGGCAAGAAGACGCATCAACCGTCCGTTGTCACTCCTCATGGCAAGAACGAAGGAACAGATACGGACTGGGCATATAAACCTCCAGAGGGTGCCGTTCTCGCCAAAACTGATGTGGACGCGGAAGAGTTCGACTGGGACGCGCTTCGGAATAATGAAGATGTGGAATTGTGGATCGTCCGGGTGCCTGAAGGGGTGCGTTCATTCTATCTTCATAAATTAGCTGAAGTCAATATCATATCTCGAAGGTCAAGCCAAAACATCTCGAAGGATTGAAACTCGATGCTCCTTCGTCATCAAAGACAGCGAGAATTGGCTCTCTGACTCGCAAGCACACTACTTATGATGTGTGGTCGTTGGGCGAAGACCAAAATGACGCTGTGGGAGCGGAAGAGATCAAAAACTTCTCGTGCATGGTGCCTAGGAGGAATAAGGACGGGAAGTTGTTCTTAGGTGCGCTTTGAACCAATATACTGGCGACTCAGTTTGACAACCGACTCCATATCTCGTGTAGCTCCAGACGTCACGACCCGTCATATCGCTCTCTCTGCGCGACCCACAGAGCCGACTAAGGTGTCAGACACCGAAAACGCGGATATATCGTGGTCAACCCACCAGAACCCGCCGCGGCCCTCCTACCCAAAAGAGTTGTTGAAGCACCGTTTCATGCCTTACGGATCGCTCGCCCCCACAGAAAAAGCTGTCGACGCGATGGACGTCGATGAGCCATCCGCTGCTGCCTCGCCAAGCAAAAAGGAGAAGAGTAGTCCAGTGAAGCACAAGAAGCGGAAGATTGAGGATGGGGGGTCGAAGAAAGTTAAGAAGGCTTGAGGCCTTCGAGTTTTCGCACATCTATCCTTTGTGATGACCTGCTAAAATCATATACTCTCACTATTTATCATGAGCCATGGCTATGGATCTTTCATACACTGCAAGGTGAGCACTATCCGCCATTTGTCTGATGTATACCTTGCTGTACAGAACTCCGAAGACAGATTGTTAGGTGCGGTTGTGCGAAAAATGTTCGTTTCTCTCGATGTACTGATCATAAATTGAACAGGGTCCTCCTACCTATAGTGCACGCTGCGTGGCAGCTAGTGAAGTTCTTGTTTGGAAGGACCTGCTTTCTTTCTCCGCTATGCCAACACTGGACGGCGATGCCAAGCACCTCTATGTGCAGGTATCCGAAGAATCGTACAACGGGTTTACCGACTGAGAAACTACTGTCCACGGTTGTCCCTTAGGCATGTACAAGGACCGCGAAATCGACGAAATCTCCTTCAGTCACCAACCTCGAAATGATGTCGAAATCACCTTCTGGGCTCAACATGAACGCTCATACCTTGAACTCGTGGACACTGGATATGGACGTTCCCTCATTTCGCAGCGCCAGCCTTGGACGCATTACGTGCTCATGAACTCGACCACGAGTCTCGCAGTTACACCCTCTTTTGGGAGGAGTGTGACTGGAGGAGATGGCACTACAAGTTTGTCTAGAGTACGTCCGTCTGAAAACTAGCCCGGCTCCCATGCATCTACACAAGGCTATGCGCCGCTTTCTACTGAGGTTCATTGCCATCATGATCAGTCCTTTCGAAACTCATCCCAAACGTCGGTGGTAAACCGGTCCGCTGCCTGATACCCACCCCTTCTGACACTATCATCGCTATCAGTACCCTACAGTGGACATCATCCAATACTACATTCCATAAGTTCTGTCCACCATAATGTCCATTCCGTAAAGTCCGTTCCACATGGTCCATTCCATCAAGTCCATTTCGTAAAGTCCATTTCGTAACGTCCATCCCTGTGCTGAACTGATTGGACGCTTCCTCGTCCCAGCTGCTACGGATAATTGCTACCGCCGAGGTAATACATTTGAGCATGGCTGACAACGTCGTCAAGCGTATCACTAGAACACACCTCGAAGCCTACAATCCACAAGCTGAGGCATTCACTTGTTTAGACGTGGCGTTTATTCTGCCCAGGAAGGCAGCCTGCCCGTCAGTGAGCGTATCCATCGCCGACTGCGCAATATTGAATCCGCTCCCAGCGTGGTCAATCGCCAGGACATTGATGCTCGTTCCATCGAAGGTGAGCTCCCAACATGTGCCACACGCCTCCGAGTTCCATCCCGCGACCGCCACCGCCCCTCCGATGTTTTTGGTAGGCAGCGACCCGAAGGTCGTGAAGCCTTTGGTCAAGAGCCCGTTCGGTCCGTCAGAGCAAGCCACCTCGGCAAGCGACGTCGACGCGTCGTCGTACGTCGTGTCATATGACACGGTGTCGGCAAGGGAGGGGACGGCGCATAGGGCGAGTGCGAGGACGATAGCGCGGACGCGGAACTGCATCCTTTCCGAGTCGCAAGTTGTGGGGTGGCTTCCGTCGATAAAGGGATAGACAGCTAGGCGCAGGTGTTTGGCTGATGCACTCGCAGCTCTGAAACGAGCCCCTTATAAATGCGAGGAATGCAGAGAGAGCACGGGTGGTCCGACATCCGAGTAAGAAGAAGAAGCCAGGTCACTTTCATGCTCATCGCCGAAATGCCCCACAGCCGCATGAGCCAGATTATCCGAAGAGCAATTGCAGTAGTGCTATCACCACCAAATTCATTGCGAGACTGTCGGCGGCGTGTGCCTAGAGTGTAATTGTGATGTATTACACGAGGTACCTCTGTTATTTACGTGGCATCTTTCAGTGAGTGGCGTTAATGACCGCTTGACGACGGCGGTTCCTGTCCTCATTCCGGGCAGACATGCTCGTAACGCGTCATCCAGCGATATTATACATTGCTTGGCCTCAGATGGGCCAGGGCTCAGCGATGTGCCGGCCGTTTAGACAACAAACGCATCTGATACGAGAACCCAGGAAGGCACGACACATGACATTTGGTCATGTCGGGCGGAAGAACAGAAGCGTGTTACTCTTCCGACATTTGTCTCGTGCACGAAGAATCTCGGACCTCATGATATTACGATATACTAACAGGCCAGGAGATCCCCCAGATTGAGGATGATGCCGAGTCTATAGTGATCGTGAAGGCGTAGAGAGTTAGAGTCTGGAGATGCGAAGGCAGCGAAGCAAGTGTAAAGATCCGTCTGTGTTGTGTGGCGAGGCGTCGGATTTGTAGATGGGAGGAAGATTTCTCTCCCCGGGCCTCTGACCGCCCTCGAAATAGTCATGTTGACGTACATCTAGTTATACGAAGCTGATATTATGTTCTCTATGATGCAGTCTGGCAAGGCTATGGTGGGGTGCGTATAGTGATGTTCTCAACAACATATTCCGAATCCGCGTAGCCCAGCACGTGTGGAATGTGCGAACTATCAATTGCAAAAGAACCGTTAATGCCGCAATGCGAGAAACAAGCGAGTACATACCTTTTGAGTCCCTTGACCCGCGCAATTTGCGCAGAGTTGTAATTCGCCAGACCGCGACCGACCTCTTCCAGCTCCCAATCGTCGCTCTCATGTTTCTCCGTCGCCGTGGGTATATGATCCTCTTCTGGCAAGGTTTTGAGAGGCACCGAAGGCGTCGAGTCGCCGTCATGCGGAGCAGCAGCGAGCGGTGTCCCCAGCATCCCCTCGATCGCCGTTACAGACTCGGTCGCCTCTCTCGTCGCAGCGAAGGTCGGCGTGCTCGGCTCCGTCGCCATGGCCTTCAGATACGAGTCCCGCGCTTTGGCAGTCTCCGTCTCATGCTCGAGATGATCTGTTTCTGTGGTCGGATGTCGGCGTCGGATGCAGATGCGGACAGCCTGCCCAGACGCGAACGCGCCCCGGACACCGAGCACGCCCGCCGCGAGAAGCCGCCCGCCTGACTCGCGTTTGGACAGGACGAAGTGGGCGCCGGAGTCGATGATGACGCTGCCGGAGGGGTTGAGCGTGTGGCTGGTCCATGATTTGAGGTCTCTGAGAGGGTTTGGAGAAGGCTTGAAGACGGTATGGGGAGGGCGTGATTGGAGTAGTGTGGCCAGGTTATCCACGTTTGTACCCGTTATCCCGGACGACGGGCTCGCCTGCCCTGACGTCGAGTCAAGCGGAGTCGAGGCACCAGACTTGAGTGCGTTGTTGTACTCGATGATTTTGAATATGCTCTTCGGGTCCTTGCTAGAGGTGATTATCGTCGTTACCCCCGCAGCTGTCGCTATTTCAGCCGCAATGAGCTTGGTTTCCATTCCGCCGGTACCAAGACTTGAACCAAGGGTCTTCGTGCTGACTTCAGGGTATTGTGATCAGTAGACGAAGAGATGACAGCAACGCGAATTACCTTGCGAACGTATCGCGGCGATTGACGATACGACGTCAATCGCCTTGGCCGATGGGTCTTTTCGAGGATTTGAAGTGTAGAGACTATCCACATCCGTAAGGAGGAACAGGTAATCGGCGTGAATCATGGAAGAGGTAATTGCGGATAGCGTGTCGTTGTCGCCAAATTTGATCTCCTGCAATAATGACTCATTCAGTAATAGATTGCGGCGAGAGTCAGGTTGACTTACGCTAACTGAGACCGTATCGTTCTCGTTGACTATTGGGACAACACCTAGAGAAAGCAGCTCTTTGAAAGTATTCACCGCGTTCAGATATCGCGTGCGCTACTTGGGCAGCTTAACCGTCGTACTTGGATAACTTGAGGAATCGGCGTACGTCAGATATATCGCCACGTGTGAGCAGAACCTGTGCGATGGGCTGTCCAAGTTGTCCAAAGAGGTTATCCCATAGCGCTATTAGCCTTCCTTGTCCAATCGCTGCCAATGCCTACCCGTCTATCTCAGCGTTGCAGCGTAAAAGAGGTACAGTCTTCGCACCTGCTTTCCTGACAGACTCTTCGGTTTTGACGGCATCTCCATACGCTTGAGACCTACTCCAATAGCCCCAGAGCTCACGAGGACAACCTTGTGACCAAGTTCTCGTAGTTCTACCACGGTCTCAACCAAACCAGAGAGCGTGGATAGCAGAGGCTGATGTGTTACCTCATGGACGATGGAGGATGTTCCTGTAGACACATTAGCCAACATACACGAATCATGACCAGACCGTACCTAGCTTGATAACAATTGTATTCGACGGTACATGGCGAGGACGAGCCATTACTTTGCTTGACAAGGTTTCTCGAATTCAACTCTTTATTGTAAGCGCCGGTAGGCATTTATCAACTCCGGAGTTTGCCGTATCATTTGACGCTCGTTAGTTTACTACGGCGCACAAAGCACACCCTTCTCCAACCTTCTTCTCACCAATAGCTCGATAGCTCAATATTTCAAATGATAACAGGAACAAGCTCGGTGCCATGAAGCGTCTCGTAGCGGTTCATCGTATTTTTTTCCTCGAATCTTAGCTAATTTCTGCCATTCCAGCAGTACATAACGTCCTGAGTTGTCAGTGGTACTGTCTCTCGCGATATCGGACGACAAGCAGTGGACTTCAATGGCGAGGTGCGCGCACTAATCAAAGTGCGGCAGTCACTTGTGCCGACTCCTGTGAACGTGTGTCGTGAATGTATTCATATCGCTGTTGCATGCACTTATAACAAGAGTGGTGCTGTCATAGCATGCACAGTCGTAATGTGTAGACTGGCTGCGTATGTTTAGGGAGTGGCATCAGAGCGTGCTACTCCGTTCACACGCAATATCGCGAACACGTTCCGTGGTGTGTCCAACGCACTCGATATTCGTTACTCACCGCGTAATTGAAACTTGCATACAGGTTTATGAAAGGCAAGTTATCTCCGATGGTAGTAGGAAGTTCAGGCTGGAGGGCCCGGTAGACAGAAGATAAGTCGATCTCCAAAGCTTTCGAAGCAACTTAAACAAACGCACGACTAAAAGAGCTTTTGATTCATGGCGGCATCCTAGAATGACTTATGCTTCACTGCTCCTCGGTGCTGTATGTAGCTGCGCTCCCCGCTCCCGCTCCCATCAGCACCGGCCGACGATATCGATAATCGACGCGAGGTCTGCGTGGTGTACCGCTCCGCAACCTGTCTACAGTGTGTAGCAGCTCACTCACCGAACCCATTGCTCTTCGCAGTACGAGAACACCCCTCTGCCTCTCGAACGTAGGCATCGTGCGTCCCTATGCTGTTGCATGCCTGCTCTATCTTCTCGGTGCGTCGTACACGGAGCGTCTGAGTAAAAACGTGCTAGCTCTTGACATCTCTCTGCTCGACACCGAACGTGGTCGCGGGGCGCACAAGGATCAAGCGCAGCGACTTCATGGTGCACACCGCTTGGTCCATCCGTGGTCATCATTGTGGCGCTCACTCACTGAGAGTCCTCCTCGTCATGCTCCTTCACCACGTTATGAACATGTCCCTGGCTGTTCATTTGTATGTCCATCACCGAATTATTAGTCTGACCAGAATAACACATTCTGGTGCTCTTTCTTGCGATTGCTCCGGACTCAACAACACAGTACTGCATCAGAATCTAGGCTCTAAAGATGAAATTCAAGCCTGTCATGTATTTACCTGTGTCTGTCCTGCTACCCAATGTATCATACAAGGAGACGATACGCTTCCCGAGTTTGTCGATGTACCCAATTCACAGTTCAAACTAAGATCAACCTGAAGTCAAAATCTCGATCGTTGGCATCAGTGCCCTTTGATGGCGGCATCAGCGGAAAAGGAAGCCGTCGGTATCACGTGCGTTTCCACGCGTTGCATCAGAAAACCTTGCGTTGACAGCGTTGTCACTCGAAAAGTTTGCTGGCGGCCGTCCCTGACATACTCGTGCATCGACTCGTCTATATTCCATCAGCTAACGGGTCTAAAATCTGGCTGCCTCAAGAGGTACATCGTCGCCATGCTAACGGACAGGTTCAAGGCAGGTAACTTCAGGTTCGTATCTGCAAGTCATTTCTAGGTTCTGATGATGATTGCGAACCTTTGTCAGTTAGCGATTATTGCACCCAGCACTCTGCTCGCGGTCGGAGTAATTTTGGGGTCTAGAATATGGCACGGTCTCGTCACACAAAGCGTGCGGGGTTTTCTTACGTCGTCCTCAAAAGGAACTGGATTCACAACTGTGAACTTCGGCCGGACTGAGTGACGACTGGACGCACCCCCGGCCTGATCAAGAGCGAATTCAGGTTCTCACCCTGTTTCCTGACTCGGAGATTTCGTAAGAGCGCCACGAGCAACACACTTGATGCTATGGCCCGCAGATCACGGAATAACGCTGTACGTTCCGATTTTCCTTGGACAACCTTAAGCACATATCCCCAGCTCGGCGTCCTCCCCATGCCCATGACGTACGGCAAGTACACTAAAAACCGTGGGCGACATTCAAAGCCGTGGAACTTGTGTAGCCGGACTACGTCGCTTCTCGCTCGATGATTACGAGCTTCTTACATAGGTCGCTGAGATGAAAATCCCTTGATGGTACAATCGTAATCTCGATCAGAAAGAGAATGGAGTGCATCTGGGAACGGCTAGCCGATGCGATCACCGACAACTTGGGCGCACAGTCCAACCCGAGGGTCAAAGAGGTCGTCCCTGTGCGTAATCTGCTCTTTTACATTGCTCTGCCTGCTCTTACGCTGCCTTGAAAAAGCGTGTACTTTGCGCTGCGTAGTGGAATAGGAGCCATCCGGTCGGATTGTCAATAGACGCTCTGTGGCGTATACTTTCTCAATCTATGAGCAGCAACGCGTTGGTTCGTCTTCTATCGACCCTCAGCCTTCGACGTGTCGTGTCAGTGTTGTATCGAAACAAGTTGCTGATGATTGCTTCTCTCAACTGGACGCGTTTCCGGAGGCATCGTGCAGTAGCGACCAACTTCCGAGTCCCGCAGCCGGCCAATCGCTCGGTTGAGATCGTTGGGCTTTCGTCTCGTTCCGAAACATCTACGCTAAAGTGGACTCTTACTCAGGCCGTCGCCAGGTCACGGGAACGCTCTTTCTTTGAACCTATGTTCAACCAATGTCCGCCGTGCGGCCGCCGGCTCGACGAGGAGGCCTTATCCGTCAGCCTGATGCTACAGGAAGAGCAGTACGTCTTCCAGAGCTCCCCTTCGAAACACCGCTGATAAGTCACGAAGATTGTGGTAGTACAGGAAAACCTCGCCGAAAACCTGTTAGTATACTGTTCCCGCATCCCCGTATGGAATTGTGCTTCCCACAGGAGCGTCGGCGGATATTTGAACATCCCTACGCTGCTAACGCTGTATAATCTCCAAGAAGCTAGCAATGCGCGAGCGAGATGCTAGCTCAATTCTTCACGTGAGTAAGCTGCATAACCTTTGTAAGGCTTATGCTACCGCACCGGGAATTAACGAGCGTACTCTACCAGTGAATAGTATCTCTGGGTCAATGCGTCCTATACACGGGTGTTGAACACGGTCAATTCGAGGCATTATGCTGCCTCATTTTCTTCGACGTCGGATAGTGAACTTGCCAGACCACCTACACAAGACCACCGTACAGCCCAGTCGCCTTCATTGCGACTGATTGCACCCGCCACTGGAGTTGATCTGGGCGGATCTTCGAATATTACCTGACTCTCGCCCGGTGAGCACTTCTTCTACATCTTGCTCCCGCTTGCTTCTGATGAGAGTGACAATTGCCGTGCAATTTCTCCGTCCACTTATTCACATAGCAATCCATAGGCCCATAGTATCTCTGGCCCCGATACCCGGCATAGAGTTGCTCTCGCTTCTCGACAAGCGCAAAATTAACAGGGGACGAAATACACATGGTTCCGACTCTTTTGACGCGAATTACAGATACTATTTATCCCCCGACGTCTCCGGATGTCAGGGCCGAGTAAGCAGATCGCCAATGTCACGGTGTCGCGACAACTTCAGCTGTCCCGAGTGCTTCGTGGGTGCAATCGACAGAGACTGGCGACCGCGACGTGCAGGAGTCGCGTCTGTGCGCCTGAATAGAGGCGCGGGCGGGCTCGCTCCCGAAAGCGAGCAATGCGGAGACAAAGGAGAGCGCCTTTGTGGGGGAGATCTGGTAGGATCCCAGATCTCAAGTCATGAGATTCGGCACAAGACGTCCTTAATGCCTCTCCTGAGGAGGAGCGATCTCACTCTTAATTGCCCAAGCACCGCAGGTCAAGACCAGTTTGCCGTCGCTTCATGCGCTGGCACCTGCTGGCACATCCACCCAAGGCCCAAGTTGAACGAACGCTTCAAGCACTGTGGCCAAAGTGCTGGTCAAAGTGACCAGGTACACGGTCCCAATCCGGGACGCCCTAGTATACCGCCGTCTAGTGCTCCTGTGTTCTTGCCGCGGCCGTAAGCCCCTGTTGAGCCGGTGAGTGCCCGTCTCGTCCACCCGCGAGCCTCATGCCAAGCGCTTTCACCGGATGCTTTCGGCAGGATTGACCTGATGACAACCAGAACAGTGTATACGAAATCTGGCCCTCCGTGCAAGTACCGGTTAGGTTTGAAACGCCTGATTATATCCTTCCAGTCGCCTTTTTGGCTCACGGGTGTTGCAGATAAGAACGAGATCGGTTGGCACCGAGGTGTAATAGCTAAAAACACAATGGTTAGGCCTGCGCAATGCCATGACTCAGATCGTAGTAGAACGAACCTCAATCCCATCGCCGCGGAGCAACATGTTCAGTACGCTATGAGCTGCGAGTTACATCTCGGCTAATAAGTTGTAGATATCTGCATCCGCCATCCCACACAGGGTTTGTCTGCTTGATCAGTAGTTACCCGCAGCGGAGCCCCAGAGCACGAAAGAGAGTCTAGTAAAATACCAATAAACAGGATCTGAACCTCAGGCTGAGATTCAAAGCCTGTTTATTAGGGCTGTGACGGTTCATTGCATCCGTATGCATACCGGAAAATTCGGGCTGGCATCAAGCTCGGCTGTCGGCAGATATCAGAAAAGACGAGGAATTAGAGTCTCGAAGCCCGCCTTTGCGACTGGTGCTTGTGATACGACGGGTGTTACACGGTATCTGCGAGAACTGAGACTGAGGTGCGTAGCTTACGTACTGCTGGGGTCCGGCAATTAACTTGCGACCCCTGTCTATGAATCGCAGACACAGCCACCTTCGTAACCGTGCTCGACCTCCGAAGCGTAATCACAAAACGGAGTTGTTGATAATTAATTATGGCTCCGCCGTGTCACACATCTGTGATTGTTGTTGACCGCTCGGTGCTTTTCTGGAAGTGGCGTATAGTAGCCTCATGGCCTACGCTTATTCCTGAGCAGTCTCATTGGTTGCAGAGGAGGAAATTCAATTATGGTGCTCCGAAATCCTTCGAATAGAATAACCTCATGATAGGCGTTGGTTCCAGACGGTTGTCCATCTATGGTATAAGCTGTGTTCGATTTTTCGATTTGTGGGCGATGACGATCGGGGGTACCGATTCAAGTCTCTCGCCACTCATACGGAGCCGTTAGATCACGAAATCCTAGCTACGCTGGGAAGACAATGCTCGGGCGACGCGAGTCGTCCGGGGCGCAACAGGAGCTTGTAGAAAGGTCCATTTAAAAGGCAAGTCCTCGCGTTTGAGTGATCTTCCTTTGCCTGAATTCACGCCTTTTCACGTCCTCCCTAACGACCAGCTGCTCGTCATGTCAAAGTCGACTCCATTAACAAACCCAGAAGTCAGTGGCTGGAACACACGCACTCAGAATCTGGAGTCTTCGCCATCCGCTCATTGTTCCCCAGTCGATGCCCTTACTATACCCCTCCCCTCTTCAGGAGCCTCCTCCCCAGATTCCTCTCGCAGCTCTTCGCTCGCCGGAGAACCAATAGACAGCGCTTCAGCATACTACCGAGCCCCTCGGCTCAGCTCTACTAGCCGCAATTCACGGCGGGACCCCAATAAGATTCCCAGGCCCCGGAATGCCTTCATCATCTTTCGCTGCCAATATTGTCAGCATCACGCAGCAGAGAATAAGGGCACCGATAGGTCGCCCACGCCCGAGAAGACTCTCTCGAAACGGGCGGGCGCTATCTGGAGAGATATGGATGAAGGGGCGAGACGGCCGTACCAGGAGCAGGCTGAGCGGGAACGCATTGCTCACGCGATCGCACACCCTGGCTACAAGTACCGGCCCAACCGCAAGGGCATCCCTCGCCGCCGCGCGTCGGGGTCGGTGAGCCGCCGGGAGCAGGTGGAGATGCTCATCAAGGCGAGTGCCGAGCGTGGTCACCGGCGCGACTCTGGGTCAGACTGCGACAGCCCTGTCAGTCTGAACTCCTCGTCCCCAGAGCCCAGCGATCGCTCTCAGACGCCGTCACCTGGGGAATGGCACGCTTTGATCCACCGCCGGTCCATGTCACTCCCTCATCTTCACGAGCCTTATCCCTTCGCGCACACCTACTTCCTGCAGCCCACGTCGTGTGTATCGAGTCCTGGTGGGGGCCCGCAGCGAACGGCGAGACGAGCGTCTTCGGCAAGCCACCGGCCTCTGTCTCCCGGGATCCCTCCACCAGACTTGTCGTTCGAGCTCGACTATGGGCCGGGAACCGAATCGTTCGTGTACCATCCGGGGCAGTCGTCATCGACGTTATCGCTCCCGGAAATCATGGCCCTGCCAGAGGTCATGTCGCTCCATGAAGCGCATGAAAATGTACGTCATCACGACTAGAGTATAGCAGAACCACTCACTGACTTTGACGCTTTCTAGGACCTCTCGCCGACGCATGTCGCGCCCACGGCGTTATCGCAGGAGTCGCTACCAGAGTACTTCTCTTCGCAACCTACACCTCTATACCACCGCCGTCAGCGCTCAAACACGGCACCTAGCACAATATCGCCACTCACCTTGGTCAGCTCTTCGCTGCAGAACTGGAATGGAGAGGTCACCGCTACAGCAGCCGCTCGGGCGGACGCCCAATTGCCCACCTTCGCGTTCACCGAGGACGCCTCTTCTGCCCTGACGCCTACCGCCGCAACCATGTTGAAGCCCTCGCCGC
Organism: Phlebia tremellosa; assembly: GCA_011032875.1. Taxonomy (NCBI): domain Eukaryota; kingdom Fungi; phylum Basidiomycota; class Agaricomycetes; order Polyporales; family Meruliaceae; genus Phlebia; species Phlebia tremellosa. The sequence continues at coordinate 22,535 of JAAIFI010000155.1, read as the reverse complement.
CTCGACGAGAGGAGTTCCCGGGCTCCGAGCCGTACATCCCCGGCACTCCCCGATCCCTTCAACTCGTGGCAAGCATGGATATCGACCTCGAGCGCACCCCGAGACGTGCGGACTTCCCGCTCAACGTCCAGGACCAATACCTCTCTCAGTTTGCCACCACCGTGATGTCAATGGAGCCGGATTATCCCTCCTCGCAGCAGGCCGATCCCACGCTGTCGCTGTCTTCGTACGAGTTAGACTCGTACATGGCGGGTCTTGACGCGCTCAGCATCGCGCCAGCCCCGTACGATATGTCGCCGTTCCAAAACGTTGACTTCGACGACTTCATCTACATCGGCCACGATTAGCTTCTGGCGCGGTTTCTTTGTCCCATATAGATGCCGAGCTTTCACGGATGATACCCAGGTCGAAAATGGAGGACTCCGGACCCCTTCTTGTATGCTACTACCTTATCGCCTTCGTATTCTTGTACTATGCCTACGACGTTCATGACCACTGATGAGCTTCGGTTTTGCTTTCTCCAATGACAGAAATATGCTCCCTTCTCTATGCGTCTTACGACTCACCATGTCTTTTACGACCCGCCAATGCCGTATGCTATGCCTATGAGCCTTGTTCTTCGTGCTGGCATGGTCATTGAGGGAGAGAAAGGTGAGGCAGACGTTGAGACAAACCATGTTTAATTCAAGATCGGTAGTCTAGCAACGACTCCGACGAGCTTATTACTGAGTAAAACAATCTGGCGGTGAATAAACCAACGGCTATTTGTCTCTGTACAAATCTTGTGCTTCTTTGCTGCATTTTTGACTGATTTTTGAAGGTATTTCGTGGCAGATTTTACCGCCAGCGGAGCCGGACTGAGGCGGGCAAGGCTGAGCTGGAGGTCGGGGCGGTTTCGTTCAGGCACAGTACTTTGTCTGCCGGATTCGGAACTCCCGAACCCCGCTTTCCCACGCCCGCTGATCCTCCCGCCTCGAGGCTTGGTATGACTTCGGACTTTGCCGCAGCTGCCTCCGCTTGCACACCCATCAACCCGACATCCATTAGCCTCAGGGTGGCCCGCAACAGCAGCCACTCTCTCATCTGAACATCACATAGAGGTCTCCAACTAGACCTCAATCGACCCATGTTCGTCCCCATAGCAAGAGGGATCATCGCTCGACAAAATGGAAACCCTCCTCCCGTGAGATCACTAGCCGCTTTCTGCCCGCTGACCAGTAACGGTATTATGTAGGACATGCAATCTCAGTCTGACCCTGGGCCGCCCGAGATCGGCGGGTCAACTGGAGGATTCATAGCGCTTATCGTCGTCCTCTCCGCCATCGTGCTCATCTGCTGTCTAGGCGTTTTCTTCCTCCTTCGCAGCCACAGAGACGACCCTTACGAGCGCCACGCCAGACGCGTACTCGCAGGCAAACATGAGGTGTCGCTATACGAGATGCCCCTCGGGCCACCAGGCATACGACAGAAGTTCAAGAAACTCTTCGCGTTTGGTCGAAAGAAAGACGGGTGGGTGAGGGCGAATTCGGGAGAAGACGAGTGGGATGCTTCGGATCGTCTGATTCGCAGCGAGCCTAGAGATCTCAACGGAGAGGACACACCCTGGGTGTCTGGTTCAGGCCTATATGATACACCGCCCTCAGGAGACCGCAAAGTGGGGCAGTCGCATCCCATTAGACGAAGCGAAACGTCAGACTCTATCGAGCTCACTGTGCCAACGATCTCCCCTCCACCTGTACCCGCCAATCCTATGTCGGAAGGTGCTGCTTCAGTCAGCCCGCCAGAGAGGTCGTATACCGATCCCTTTGCTACATCACCAACATCTATGGAGTCCTCGGAGAGGTTACCAGCGGACGGCCCTAGTCCGCGAACGCATGAGCCTGATGAAGACAGGCGGTTTTCGGTGCAGTCAGGGAACAAGTCAGGACAAGTTCGGTCGATGAGGAAGTTCGAGAGCGGTACGAAGTTCAAGGAGGCCCTCGATTTCTGATTTCGCTTCAATGACGACTTACTGTATGATTATAATGTTCATTGTGTACTACTAATGTTGTAGCGTTACAGGTTTATGTATACCGCACGTGCAAGTCTCTGCTCAGGCAAATTGTAGCGTAACTAATATACTTCATGATCGTCGTTCCCCTTGTACGCACGCTGCGGGATCTGCATGATATAAACTTGCAAGCCACGACGCTATCTTGTATCGCCAAGCTTATATGTTAGAATGGTTGTTCGATGTACATCGGTCTCACTGCGCCCACATTGTACAACTGAGACGTTCACTGGAGCTGATCTAATCTAATCTACACCGGCCGCGGAGGCCAGCGTCGGTTCGGATCGCCGGAAGGGCAGCACATGGCCACCGACGCTTTTCTGCTCGAGCATGCGTGCGCTTTCAAAGCTGCTTCCACTCTTCCAATAGCTTCCAATGCATTTCCGTGTTTCTTGACCAGAGCTTGTCAGCTAGTGTGGTATTCATCTCAGCTATTCTCTCACTCAATCTGTGCCACTGATTTCTGTGGACCTCGTGTACCTTCTTAGAAAACTCGAACCAATGACTAGAAGGTCTCCTCGAGACCCATCTCGCCACGAGGCCATGCGGGGACCAATGCCCCCGTACGCATTAGAACAGCCATCATAGGACGGCCTAGTTGGCCTAGCCAGTGTTGTGCCACACGTCCATGCAACTTTATCCTGAACGCCTCATGAATCCCCGCTAAATGTCTACTCGCGTGTGAGCGCTTATGAAAAGTTCGCGCGAATGTGGTCCACCGGAGAACTCACCCTCATTTTGGTCGCAGGTTAGAAACCGATGTGTGGCTGAAGCTAAAGTCACGGAAACCGACCCGATGTACACAGTCGTTTATGCGCCGAGCAGGTCAGCCATCGCGAAGACTGACAGCGGTGATTGCTTTGATAGTGTCGCGCGCGCTTCTTTGAATCCGCTGTGGCGGCAGCAAGATCCCACAAAGCTAGCAACACCGTTAACCGGTTCGTCTGGTCGTCCCTGATGGTGGACGGAGGTTTACCCCAAATTCCAACGGACCGCTGATCTGTATCAGTTTCTCCCGCACCTCGAAAATGTACACGGAGCACGTGACGTTCGTGGCAGATGAGGAACTGTCTTGAGGGCTTTTGGCTGTTCGCCAGTTCATTTTCGTGAGCGGTCTCTAGCGTTATCCATGATCCAATCCAGCCTCGCATGTGGCTAGCTGCAATTCTGATAAGCCCGTTTGTTGGCGCATGCTTGCCAATTTTCCCGCTAGGGCCCTGTCCTTTCGGTCAGTGGCCCCCCAGAGCGGAGCCTGGAGGCACTTAGCGAGATGGATTTATAGCCCATGTGTTTCTTCTTTGGTTCCATAAGCTGGCAACGCTTTCCCTCATCCCCCCATCACCGTCAATATCGTCAATATGGACGCGGACGGCAGCGACGAGAAACTCTCCCATGTTCCCGTCCTCACCGACGAGGAGACCGCAGCGAACAGCCGTACTGTCGCGTTCCCGAACGAGCACAGCGATGTCTTCGAAGAGAAGATCCATCATCTGCGTCCGAGGGGTGTTGAAATGAAGCGCGAGATGACCAAGGAAGACAAGGAGCTCGCCGCCGCCGGATACGAACACCTCGAAGAGCAGAAGGTGAAGGCGAAGGGCGGCGAGGCATCCGGTTTCGACAATGTCGACATTGTCGAGCATCGTTTGGCTTTCCCGGAGTTGGGCAAGTCTCTCGAGGCGAACATGGACACAAAGGACCCCGGTGCCTCTTACGGCCTAACCTCTGAGGAGGCGAAAGCTAGGCTCGCCGCCAACGGTCCCAACATACTTACGCCACCCAGGAAGAAATCTGCGCTGCGCAAGGTACGTCCCCCCTCACTGTTCTCGAACGCGACCTGACGCCCCCTGACCAGTACATCGACTGTCTTCTGACAATGTTCAACATCTTGTTGATCTTCGCCGGTATCCTCGAGTACATTCTTCTCGGCATTGACTTCAAGGTCAACGCGTTCTTCCCTGTTCATTGTTGCCGCCGCTGACATCCGCTACAGGACAGCTTCCAGAACACCTACCTTGGCGGCATCCTCATTGCCGTGGCTTTCATCAACGCGTTTATCGAGTTCTATCAGCTCCAAAAGTCCGAAGCCATCCTGGCCTCCTTCTTGGCCATGATACCTCCTTCGTGCCGAGTCGTCCGCGACGCCACCCTCACTTCTATCCCCGCTGCTGACCTCGTGAAAGGGGATATCGTCCTCGTCGTGAGTAACGGCATTCTCATGAATGGAAGCAATGCTAACAGCAGCCGTGATTTTTTTCTCAATAGCGTGTTGGTGATAAGACTCCCGCAGATCTTGTTCTATTTGCCGCCACCGACCTCAAGGTTGATAACAGTAGTCTCACGGGAGAGTCTGAACCGCAGGAACGGAGAGCGAAGCCGGATGGGCACGACGCACGTCCTGTTGAGGCGGAGAATCTGGTTTGTCTCCCCATCGCTTCAAATAAATTTATTAATATTGATTTATTGTCCTAGATCTTCAACTCTACTCTGGTGGTTAATGGCGAGGGTTGGGGCGGTACGTCCTGTCCATTTCCACAAATAGAACTTTTCGGTGCTGAGTTTTTCCCTTTCTCGAAGTTGTCGTCCGTACGGGTGACCATACTTTGATTGGTACGCTTTACCTTTCGTTTAATTCTCGCAAGGTCTGACCATTATTCCAGGCCAAATTGCTGCCCTCACCGGCGGTGAATCTGGCAATCAAAGTCCCCTCTCCATCGAAATGTGAGCTCACATTTGCCATCACGCGTTCGCTGTCATCTTCACTGCGCGTCGAATCTCAGTGGACACTTCGTCATGATGGTCTCTTGCATTGCCATTGTCTTTGCGATTGTCTTCTTTGTCGTTGGTATCACTACTGCCTATAAGGGCAAGGGTGCTCAGACTGTGACTTTTGCCGTCTCGTGAGTACTTTGTTCCCTTTATCGCGAGAATTAAATCGTAACCCAGCATTTAGGATTCTGGTCGCGTTCGTCCCTGAGGGTTTGCCTTCAGTTGTGACCCTGCTGTAAGTTCTCTTGGACTATCGGACGAGATTCGCGACTAAAACGAAATGCAGTCTGTCCATTGCCGCAAAACGTATGGCTGCTCAAAATGTGCTTGTCAAGGATTTACAGGGCGTAGAAACTCTCGGTGAGTAAACTCACGAGATATATTCTTGTTGATTCTCAATTAACGAAATATTGCATCTTAGGCTCGGTTGGTCTTTCTTGCACCATCTTACGATGAAATTCGTGACTTAGTTTGAATTCCTTCAGCTGACCCTTCTAGCCACCGATAAGACCGGCACTTTGACACGGAACCAAATGACTGTGAGTGTATAGTTCATACCATAGAGTTCAGTACCTTGACGCTGTTACAGGTGACCAATATTTGGAGTGGTGAAAAGATGTATTCGGCCTTCCAGGTAGGTGTCGTCTGACTAATCTCCCACCATGATCTTATCATAATCGTTCCCTCCATTCAGTCAAACAACGACAGCGCAGATACCGCGTCGTTTTCCATCGACGCACCGGGCATGCGAGAGTCCGTGGACATCGCGGCCCTTAATTCGCGCGTGAAGTTTGACAAGACTGATGTCCCCTTCGAGCAACGTGCCATCCTGGGTGACGCGACGGAGACAGGTCTGATTCGCTTTGCCGGTCGCTATCTCCCGGACTTCGACGAGCATCAGAAGAAACACCCCAAAGTCTTTGAGATCCCCTTCAATTCCACGAACAAGTGGGCGCTCGTGATTGTAAGTACATTCGCATGTGCGCGCTGCGCGCCCTCTAGACGTTTCTGATTCAGTCCTTTTGCTAGCTGGACAAAGCCCATGAAAACGGTGCTCTCACCTCGTACATCAAGGGTGCCCCCGAACGTGTGTTGGCCAAATGCACGACATATCTCAAAGATGGAAAAGCTGTCCCGATTACCGATGACTTTCGGAAGGATTACGATGACGCCTATAACGTGAGTTTATCTCTACTGACACAGGAATGTAAAGTCTGATTGCTTGCGAAGTACATGGCTTCTCGCGGTCACCGAGTTATCGCCTGTGCTCAATATCTGCTTCCGTCTCCTGAATACGACATCTCTACCGAGTTCCACAAGAACGATGGCGGATATCCGGCTACTGAGTATTGCTTCGTGTGTCTGACGTCGCTTGAGGACCCGCCTAAGCACGGTGTGCGGGAGGCCATCGGTACTCTCCGTCTCGCTGGTATCAAGGTTATGATGGTGACAGGTACGTGTTTAATGGTGTTTGTTTAGTTCCTACTCAAGTGCCTACGTAGGCGACCATCCAAAGACCGCGGAAGCTATCGCTCGTAAAATTAATCTTATCATCGGCGAAACTAGAGAGTCGCTCAGCAAGAAGACGGGCCGACCTGCTGAGGAAATCTACGAGGACGAAGTCAACGCAGTTGTCGTCCACGGCGACGATATTGACGGCCTCCAGGGATGGCAGTGGGATCAAAGTTCGTCTTTTACCCCCTCTATGTATATCACTAAATTTACTTTGTCGTATAGTCTTCGCGAAGGAAGAGATTGTCTTTGCGCGTACTTCCCCTCAACACAAGCTTGAAATTGGCAAGTGATTTCTTTTATCTTATCCTTGCTTGATTTTTACCTCGATCTCTCCGCAGTCAAGCGTGCTCAGGCCCTTGGTCACATCGTCGGAGTGTAAGTGCAGACTTCACCGCTATCGGTCCTTCTTAACTCACAATTTCACACAGCACTGGCGATGGAGTCAACGATTCACCCGCTCTAAAGAAGGCTGATCTCGGAATTGCCATGAACATATCCGGGTCAGACGTGTCCAAGGAAGCTGCGAACATGATCCTGCTTGGTCAGTCCTGCTCATCACAGCACGGTGCATTGCAATAAATTACTAACACCAATCTCCGAAATCCCGCAGATGACAACTTCGCGTCCACCGTCAAGGGTGTCGCGGAAGGTCGCCAGATCTTTGTGAATTTGAAGCGGTCGATTCAGTACACCATCTCCCACAGTACGCCCGAGGTTATTCCCCAGCTGCTCTGTGAGTCTCGTCCCCGTCCATGCGCAGTCAAGACGCTTCGCTAACATGCTACCGCAGATGTTGTCGTCCCTATCCCGCTCCCACTGTCGGCTATTCTTATCCTGGTTATCGGTGCGTTACTTCCGATGCTTACATCTTCCTGGAATCTCGCATCTGACATTGTTCCAGATCTCGGATTTGAGCTGTTTGTGGCAGTGCGTAGATCCTATTCTGACGTTTCTGTCGTTTACTGAGAGTACGCTACGTTAGCTATCGTTCGCTTGGGACAAGCCAGAAACTATCGATGGGTTGATGCGCATGAACCCCCGGAAACCAGGTGAGTTTCCATGCGGTCGTCTGTGTCTTCTATCACACTCACTAACGCAACATCTGCTCCGCAGTTAACGAACGTTCTGTCATGGCGCTCAAGAAAAAGGCCTTGCGGAGAACCAAGACGATTGCCCGCGACCCGGAGACGCAGGAGCCCGTCAAACCGTCGCGCGTCTCCCAGTGGCTGCAACGCATGAAGGCACCGTTCACACGCGACTGGTGGGAAGACCGGTTAGAAAGCACGGAAGCCGAGACCCTCGTCGATGGCAAGCTGCTCAGCTATGCGTACCTGGAGGCTGGCGTCATCGAGATGGTCGGCGCGTAAGTAATTTCGGTGTCTTAGGAAGAGAGACGTTGCTTACTGGGAGTGCAGGCTGGTCGCGTACTTCGTCGTCTTCTGGAAGAACGGCTTCTCGCCTGCTGATTTGCAGAGAGCCCAGCGGACCGGCGGTCAGTCCCGTTGCTACGTTCTATATGAAATATTGCAACTGATGCGCATTTCTAGCTACGACGTATTTCCTCAAGCATGCGCCAGACTTCGTCAACGGTCGCGGACAGGTCATTGACGCGAACCAGCAAGTACAGGCTCTGGCAGAAGCGCAATCGATAGTATACCTGTCGGTCTTCATCATCCAGTGCTTCAACGTCTTCGCCGTCAAAGCCAAGTTCTCGTTCCCCTTCGGCCGGAACGCGGTCGGGAACTACTACAACTTCGCGGGGATCGTTGCGGGCGCGTGCTTGGGCATGTTCATCGTGTACACGCCGCCGCTGCACGTCGTGTTCGGCGGGACGAAGTCGCTGTCGCCGCTGTACTGGCTCATCCCCGTCGCGTTCGGCTGTCTGCTCCTCGTGTGGGCGAGCATCCGCGTGTTGCTCCTGCGCAAGAGCGTACAGAACGCGCGTGTAAAGGATATTAAGGGCTTGATGATGTGTACGTCTACCTCTGTTCGGTCCATGAATGTGTGCTGACGTTATGTGTAGTCCCCACCATGCGAACCATGAGCATGCGGTCTAAGCACTGAGCGCGGCTCGTGCTACTACAGGCCTGGCTCATTGGCACGACTTAACGACCAGGGCACGACGCTCCCCCGGCACCGGCTCGTTCAATCTGTAACACTGTACGCACTGCCCATACCCCCTCCGCATACCACATTACTATAGATTATAATCACGAACATTCACGACAACACGTATACCGACACGCACCATGTATCCGTCTTCTTTGCTTGCTTATTTCCTTAGCTTTTTCTTCTTTGCTTCCAGTATTAGTTCTAGTTCTCAACCACCGACTAGCATTGCTTGCACCATGCTATCTGCTTTTTTCGACGTTTAGGATATCGTAATTATTATGCCTCTTTATAACAACAATCCAATTATATGTGTTACTTGCTGGAATCACTCGCCAGATTACATCATTCACAACTTGAATACGAAGCTCTTAGTGAAAGCGCCTTCGTAGCGGGCTAAGGACGACGTGAACGCCATCAAGGGCTCCCTGAACACAACGTAGAGGCCCGACAAGGTGGGAACGACCACCGCGGCGACAGTCGCAAGACGCTTCCCCCAGCTGCTCTTCCACCCTCCGAACGAGCCCCTCAACCACGTATTCCATATAATCTGCATCCCCTCCGCCGCATGCCACGCGACGCACACCGTCAGCCCAGCATACAAGAACCAGCTACGCCACGGCCAGCGCTGCAGCCCGTACTTCACGTACTCAAAGTCGAGCTCCGACGGCGCGAGCTCGTAGACGGGCGCCGCGGGGTCGCGCGGGTACACGCGGTGGAGCAGGTAGTGTATCGGGAGGAAGAACGCGAGGGTCGCGTAGCCCGTGAGGGTGAAGAGGCTCGTTAGGCGGCGCGCGCGTTGGGGCGAGGCGACGCGCTTCGCGATGCCCGACGCGGTGTGCACGAGGATGGGGAGGGAGACGAGGAGGGCGTGGCCTGCGGCGGTCTGGTAGTACTCGCGCCCGAGGAGCTGTAGCGATATCAAATGCAGGCGTGACCACCGTGAGAGGGTAAGGGAGGACAAGGGACACGCACCATGACCTGGGACGACAACGAGGACCCTCCAAGATTCGCGAGGGCCGGCGCTGAGAGGTGGATGAGGAGGAAGGTCGAGATGAACGGCGCTGAGCCGTGTGCGAGTTTCGTGAGGATCCCAGTGACCGTCGTTCGCGGCGCGGAGCTCGCCGCGGGCGGGGTCGCCGTCGTCGGGTCGTCTACCGAGCTCATCGTGCTTTCTACAACGTAAGATGGGGATTCAAAGTGAAGAGCAGGTCGCGCAGCATTGCATGATGAGCGTATAATGAACCCTTCAGAGCCGCGCCGCGCAACAGGGACGGCAAAAGGAAAGCAGACGCGACCTCGTCGGAGACGCCCATTTCGGCAACACGCGCTTACTCGATGTCGCTTTGAGCTGCTTTGAGGTCGTCCTCGATGTGCTCGTCGCTGCCTTGCTGCAGCAGACGGCGTGGAACACGTCCCAAAATTTCCACTCACGCGCGATGCAGATCAAGAAAAGCCAGAGCGGTTCAGACCTGCTCATAGTTCACACTCTCACAGAGCAAAAGTCGCGCACCCCGAAAAATCTCCCAACTGAGCAGCCCAGACAGGACCGCGACCGACGTGGCACAAACCAAAAACTGAACCACAGCCTGAAAAAATCAAGCATTAAACAAAAAACTGTCTATGAAGAAAGTCTATACATGTTGCTGCGGGTGTCCGTAGTATAGTATCTACTGTGATTTGCTGGTGAACACCTGGCGCAGGTTGTCCCACACGACGCTCGGGGCTTGTGCGGCGTCGATGGGGTGCCACAGGTTCTTTTTCTTGTAGTATTCCACGACGGGGCCGGTTTGCGCGTGGAAGACGGAGAGACGCTTGCGGAGGGCTTCCACGTTGTCGTCCGAGCGTTGGATGAGAGGCTCGCCGGTAACGTCGTCTACCATAGGCTTCTTCGGGGGGCTGGTAATCACATTCTATGAGCTTAAGCGAGACAATAGCCGGAAAGCGGGCTCACTTGAATTCCCTGTGGTATGTACGACCGCTGGCGGGGTGGACAAGACGACCGGTGATACGTGAGATGAGCAGCTGGTCAGGGATAACGAGCTCGACGACTGAGTCAAGCTTCTCCTTGCGCTCGGTCAGCATGCTGTCGAGTTTCTCCGCTTGGGGGACAGTTCTCGGGAAACCGTCAAGGACGAAACTAGGATAGTAATCAGCATTCTGCCGCTGTACGAACGTGAACGAGACGAGCGATTCAAAGTAAAGACTGCAGGCTCACTACACGTCACCCGTGCAGTCCCAGTTCCCTCAAGCACAGATAAGAGCGCACTACACGCAAAAAATGGCTGCATTCTCTTCGCTGAACACACAGACGAGAAACAGCATGCACGCACCCGTTCTTGCACTCCTTGTTATTCTCGAGCTGGTCCCTGATAATGCCGACCATGATGTCGTCGCTGACGAGCCCGCCCGCGTCCATGATCTTCTTCGCCTCGACGCCGAGCTTCGTCTTCTGCGCGACCTGCTCGCGCAGCATGTCGCCCGTCGCCAGATGGCACACGCAGAACTGCTCCTTGATCCGCGGCGCCTGCGTGCCCTTTCCTGCATCCCCCACAAGCCCACCGCACACACAAACACACACACAGTTACAAAAATTGAAAATTAAATCAGCGCTCTGCGCACGACGCGTACGAGAGCGGGGAAAAGCGCACCAGCACCGGGCGGGCCCATGAGGATCGTGCGGAGCTGCTGGGCGGGCGTCGGGGTCTTGGGGCCCGTCACCTTCTGCTCCAGGGCGTGGATCTTGTCGTTCAGCTGCTGCACGAGCGTCTTGAGGTACGCGAGCTCATCTTCGCCGGCCATCGCTGCAGTGTGTGTCCGTCGTGTGTAGAGGCGAGGGTGGGGGAGAGACGAGCGGCCGATGCGGACTCGCGAAACTAAATCTGAGCCCGCGCGGGAGATGCCGAGGGAGGTTCCCACGGCGTTAGAGAGGCAGGCCGCGAGATGTCAGTGAGTGAGCGAGTAAGATGGCAGGAGACGGCGAGTGAGACGTAGGGCGGGACCGGAGAAGGGCGTGTCGGACGTCGTGCTGTGTGATACTCCCGTCCATGTCATGGTGAACGTATTCCCTGGCATCGCTTCGCTAACCTCCAACGAACGTGCAGCAAACCACTGCACTCTCGGTGCACCGAATCCTGGTCCTGACCGACAAGGTGAGACGGGTATATATACAAATGACTAACAGTGCGGTAGGGGGGAATGACATGTGGGATGGATACATGGTATATATCAGCACTGAACGGACGGTCCAAGAACCCAACCCCAAATGCACCTGGCCTATAGTGCACGACAAGATAGTGATAGATTATGGTTATAGATGTTGTAGTAGATCGAACTCAAGCACTCGCATCCGCACGTCCAGCCTCGGTCTCAGCGTCTGCTTCTGGTTCTGAACTTGACACTGGCAGGAGAGGAGCGAGGATGGTGAGGCGGAAATCCTTCCAGTATTCTTCAAGCTCTGTCGGAGACGCGTCTTCGTACGCGTTGACACTGAGAGGAAGACGAGAATTAGTAGCGAGAAGCGAGCCCTTGGAAAGGACACGTACGCGACGATGAGAACAACAGGATATACTAGGGCCAACTGTCAGTAGAGTGCTTACAAAACATGTGGGTGTACTCACGGTTGCCGACGACCTCGAGGCCAGCTAGCTTCAAAGCGCTCGCCGGAAATCCAAATGAGGGGAGCTATGTAGCATCATATGTCGTCGGTAAACATCAATATGGAGTAATGCATGACAGTGCACCAACCTTGAACATTGTAGTGAAAAACCAAGGCAGTGTCCTTATCAGATGCATGGTTCAGCTTGGTCATTAAAGATACGTCGCAGAGAAGTATACCGTAAGAGCATGAACAGACATAGCATCGGCTGCAGAAACTCCGCAACGTGTACGAACGCCCTACCAATGATATGAGCATATATAGATACCAGTAAGAACTGACCTACTCGTTGTATAGCGAAGGACGGCGAAGGATGTAATGCGATAGGACGATGACAATGGCGCCGTCGCCAAGGATTGGCACTATCGCAGTCTGTGCATTGAACTGAGACGATACGGGTTATGAGTAATCTCCGAGGTCTGGAGAAGGGACTGATTTACTGCTGCATATGAGGCGAGATCTGGATGATCGCCTCGAATAAAGCTGCTATGTGATTAGTCCGGATGCTTATAGCGTCAGTAGGGAAAGAGACGTACATTGAGTCTGAGCAACAACATGCAGTTCAATACGATGCCCTCTGAGGTCAGCCGGAATGAAGTCACGCACAGAAACTCCAAACTGCGGCAGGAACACGGATATGGTCAGCACAAATTATATAGCCTGTTCACGGGAATGGTCGCACCGAAGGACATGGCTATCATCGTGAGCTGCCGGGTTGGGTAAAATTTACTGGTTCGATACGAGTGAGCCTGAGGTCGCTTACCATAACGTAGGACACGAGCTTATGTAGCTTGCAGACTTCGAGTCATGAGTACATCCTCTGGTGTGTGAGCATGTCCACATACCAGCGTGTGAAATATAGGCGATGAGGCCTTGCACAGAGAGCACTGCTAGTGACTGCCGATGTCTTGTGAGTTGTGAATAATTTAGGATGAGTAGGTGGCGGATCACGTACTGTAGTGAAAAATGTCCACTGGCGAGGTCCAGGAATTAAATATACGGCACAACGTAACCAGGCTGAAACATCGCACCTGTAGTGTCCTATGAACATCCACCGAAGTTTCAATCTGGTTCGTAGACATATACCGATGAAGCCGGACTTACCAGTCTGGCTCAGTCTTGTTTCCGAAGGTGGTCTCTCTCGCGCGATATCGGTCCAGTGTGAGAAACGCACACACGACGTGCAAGAGCTCTACGAAGCTGCATCACAAGCCAGATGAGCATACCTGATACAGTGAAAGCGAGTGACAGTACCCACAGCATCGCGATAACCTGCCAGGCAGTTCAGTCAACAACTAGCGGTGCAATCGGCGACTGCTGCGGCGACGTACGAGCCACTTCCTATGCGACCTCCAGCTGCGTATCTTGACACAACATACCCACGTCGGCCAAAGTGTGAGGAAGTATGTTCTACGAAGTGGCCCACAGCGGTCAACCAGAGGTCCCGCGCTCTCAAGTCGGGGCGGGCGACTCACACTAGCGCGTACACGGCAAGCAAGGCCGCCACATCGACCGCGTAGCCGTTGTAAAAGGGCAGGTCGAAGCCGTCCGCCACAGGGACATCTGCGCCGGCCAGATTGTCGACTGCTGCCATGGAGGGGGGGCTCGCAGCTGCCTGCGGTGGTGGAGGAGGTGCGCGGAGGCAAGAGGACAGGACGAACAACCAATTTCCGACAGCGCCATGATGGATTCCTGGATTCGTGGGTGCCAACCCCGCTGGTGGACTGATGCCACACTGATGGTGGGAAGGCTCGCCTCGAGGGCGCGTGCAAAGCGCGTACCTTGGGCGCTCATCGTTTTAGCGGTCGCAGCGGGGGCGCTTAACACGCTAAGCGGACGGTGCTTGTCTTCTCCAGTCTTCTCCTCGACTGCGCCTGGCTGCGCGCATTCCGACCACTGGCCTCCCACCTCGCAAAATGTCTCAGCAGGCGGTGCAATGCCGCAGGTCCAGGCTTCGTGGCTGCGGTACCGGACCTGGGAAACTGCGAGCAGAGGGGTGACAAGCGTCGTTACTATTCGTCAGACGAGGGGGTACAGTGTAGGATTACAGTAGAACGTCACATAGATAGATCATAACCATGCTCAACAAAACAGGTCGTAGTCCGTACAGATTTAACATCTGCCTCTCGTCGTTCATCGATCATCGCTTCTCCACTACCTTGAGCCATACGATAAGAAGCACGGCTACGCCGAGCCCTCCAATGAAACAGAACTCCACACACACGTCCCGCCAGTAGTTATTTGGTCCGAATCCGAAGAGCTGGCGGCCGATGGATCAGCGGGGAATACAGGATAATGAAAAATAAAACTCACGACACCCATAATCATACTTGCGGACACGTTGACTGGCACGCCCTCTAGTGCGTCTTCGATCATCAAGCCGGAGCCCACCTCGTTGACGGAGAGCGCCTCCAGCGTATACTTCAGTGGGCACAGCCACTGAAGCCACCGTAGAACGGGAGGGATATCGTTCAGATGGACGAAGAAGCCGGCATATGTCATTTGGTAGAGCGCGGACAGCGCGCTGAGCAGGATCGCAACACCACCGTTGCTGAACATGACTCCAAGATAGAAATTCTAGAGGATGCAAACAGCTTCAGTCTGTGAACAAAACACGGAGACGGACAACGATAACGCACCCATAATGTCATGACAATAGTATAAAGACCGATAACGAACATAAATTTGAAGTAATGCGTCGCGTCATGGGCCAAACCCGCCATCCAATACGTTCTAGTAATGCGAAGATTAGCGACAAGCCACCATGATATACAGATAAGCTCACATCGTGGATACGGCTATCGTCGGTATAATTCGCAGAGGTATCACATCATATATAAACCGGGTAGTGAGCCAGGCAGTCGGGCTTGCAAAACGAATCAGTCAAAAGGCTATCTCAAGCGAAGAGACGCGTAAACATACCTGTAATACGCCGATGACCTCTCTCTGAGGAATAATGGTCGAGTCTCAACGACGTGATATAGAGCACTTAGTGTTGAGAATGCGACGAGTGCGCCCTGGAATCCGGTCAGTATGTTCAAAGAAACTGGCTAATGCCAACTCACAAGGAAGAACAAGCATCCGACACGAGATTGGAAGCCAGCGATGGTCAGATCTGTGTGATAGTACAAACCACCTATGGGACACGACACGTTAGAAATGACACAGATGTACGAAACCAACGGCAGTCACTTACCGACAAATACACCCAATATACACGAGATCGCGAAATGTGCGACGAATAAATTGTAGTCTCTGCACAACCAAACCCGTGAACACCGTGCACCCACATCACGTGTAACCATAAAACCACGCACCTCCTCAAGATCTTCCACTCTCTCCCCGAAAGAATTTGCAGCTGCGTCATAAACGTCGTCTTATACGGCGTCTCCATCCACCGCTTCACGAAGCTCTTATTCTGCTTCTTCTCCGCCGGATACACCTCCCCGTCCCCGCCCGCCTTCTCCCGCTCCAGCGTGACGGTGCCCATCTCGATCTCGTCGTCCGTCACCGCGCTGTCCTTCCCGTTGTGCGAGGTCGGCGGCGACGGCGTGATCGTGCGCCCGCCGTCCGAATCTGCAGGCACGAGCGACGCTGGGGGGTCGCTCGCGACGTCGAGCAGGAAGTCTGCGACGTTGTAGCCTTCGGGGCATGGGATGCCGTGCGAGGCGAGGTATTCTGCAGGTGCGAACCCTCCTGGGCCCGTGTAGATCGGGTGCCCGTGCGACATGACGAGCACTTGGTTGAACGTGTGGTAGAGGCGGGAACTGTATTCACGTCATGTCAATCTTCATATTCTTACCTCATTTAGGTCCAGGGCGAAGAACTCACCTGGGTTGATGGATAGTGGCAATCACAACGCGCTGCTCGTCTGGATCGTGCGCAAGGTCATGCAGGACAGTCGCAACCTTCGCCGCAGACACCGAGTCCAACCCCGAGGTCGGCTCGTCGAGGATCAGCACCTGCGGCTGCGCGACGAGCTCCACACCAATACTAACCCTCCGCATCTCACCACCACTGATACCACGCTTCTCACCGTCGCCAACGCGCACATCGCGCACGTTCGCCAGCCCAAGCTTCTCAATGATGTCGTCCACACGCGCGAGCTTCTCCGAATCGGGGATATATTCGGGCAAGCGCAGGCGGGCGGCAAAGAGCAGCGACTCGTGCACGGTGAGCGTCGGCGCGAGGATGTCTTGCTGCGGCACGAATCCGATAAGCGGGCGTCCGGGGTGCCCTGGGAACGTCACCGAGCCCGTCGTCCGTCCTACCTTGGACCGTCCGGCGAGAATCTCGATAAGGGTAGTCTTACCCGCGCCTACCAGTTCACAACTTCCTTGAGTGATATAAACGCAGAGGGCGGGAGAAGACACACGCACCACTAGGACCGAGGACGGCCATCATCTGACCAGGCTGTACGACGCCCGACACGCCGTCCAGTACGACTTTGTACCCGCCGTACCGCGACCCGCGCTTCAAGAACGACGGGACGACAAAGCCCATGCTCGTGCCCTCGTTCGGCACGATGTAGTTGATGTTCGACCACTGCAGCCCGACGCCGCCGAAGCCCTTTTCATCGCGCACGGCGGTCCGTGATCCGCGCCGTGCCCACCGCTGGCTGAACCAGCCGAAGAGCAGGAGGAGGAGCAGGACGCCGACGATGCCGCCGACGATAGACAGCCCTGCGGTGACACCGGGCTGCAGGCGGACGTGCGTCGACGTAGTGTTCTCCGGGCCTGCCTCAAAGTTGTCGATCACGTACTGCCGCACGCACTCGCCGAACTGGCACCCGTCGAGCGTGAGCCCGTTGGAGCCAAACACATCGAGGATCGTCGCCTGCTTGAACGCGCAGGTTGCGGTGTTGTTTTCGGGGGAGACGGCGTCGCAGGAAATTTCGAGTGTTCCGACGAGGTTGTCCATGGTTGCGGTGAGGTTCTTCTCGGGGACCGCGCCGCAGAATGTGGCGTTGGTGAAGCAATGACATTTGAGGTCCTGGCATAGCCAGTCGGACTTCCCGTCGTTGATGGTGGAGTTGTCGCCGGCGACACCGAGTGTCTGGTCGCACGAAGTAGCGGTGCAGTAGAATTGTTCCTCGCCGTCGTAAAAAAGCTGGGCGTATACCGACCCGCTGGGTCCAAAGCCTGTCGCGTTTGGTGTAATAGTGTAGGAGTCGTTAAGCGTTCTGAGGATGTTGAGGGTAGATGATTTGGGGAACAGCCCTTGTAACATGGGGTTCTAAAATCACGAGATAAAATGATGTTAATTATAAGAGGAGCATAGCACGTACTATCACAGCACAGCTCATTGAGCTTGCCGCATAGACCCTAGTCGCGGTGTTGCAAGTGATCGTTTGGTTTTGGCCGTTGTCGGTAGTGGGTGGGAGATATCCCGAGTCGGCACTAGACACATCCCCGCTGTGCACATCATTGTACCCAACCTGACATGCGTTCGCCGTTTGACAGACGTTGCAGCCGACACCCGTCCACCCAGCTTCGCATGTGCAGGCCGACGCGGTCAAGTTTGGATAGGCCCATTGCCCCGGAGGCTTTGGTACAGTCGAGCGTGCTGTGCCCTGAAAGATGGTCCCTCCGCAGGAAGGCTGGCTACAGTCCGCGCCTCCGAAGCCGACGGGGCAAGCGCAAGTCGAGCCGTTGAGGATGCCAAAGTTTGTGCACGCATCGGACATTGCTGGTCACTGCAGGGCATGAAAGAAACGGCTGGATGAGAAGAGAGGAATTTAAAGCGTGAATTATCGCACCACATCAGGTTTGCGGTGAGGCTCTTTCGAGACCTGGGCGCGGTGCTGGATCTGTCGATAAATCACGAAACTTTCACATCGGGAGGTGCTGGACGTCGTCTGGATGCACATCATGGTCGATATGCAATGAAGCGAGAGTGTGCACCAGGGTGGCAGCGCGTCGGCTGCGCAAAGGACGGAGGAGACGACTGTTCGCTGCTGACACCCTCCTCGACTCGACTTTACCTCGTCGGCACCTTGCGCGCTTACTCTCCGAATTGCTCTCCCGGCCCGGGCGACGCGGAGGACGATGAGCAGAGGTCGCTTTGTCGCCTTGTCTGCTTCTGTACACATGTCACGATATTCATCCATGCAACTTCCAGTAAACAACATGCGTAATGCACAATCATAGCAAGCAACTATCACGATGATGCAACATACCCTGGCTCTTGACTTTGACATCCAGCACCACGAGGAGCCAGCCTCGGTACTAGTCCCAGCGGAGGATAGATTGAATGAGGATCAATGCAGAGGATAGAATGATGTGTGGCAGACCGCGACCTTCACTTGTTTTCGTGTACTGGTGAAGCTGATTCGCAAGTTCAACCCTAACAGTGACATGATGCCCCTCTGCTTCACGAGCGAATTATCTTCGTCTTGACCATCTGCGGCGGCCGGTGACGACAACAGACCAGCCTGGAATTTTCGGTACGCGTTTCTACAGCGGTTAATTCCACCTTGACAGAAATCTTGCGCTGAACACAAGGAGACGGCGCCCGGTCGAATCGTTCGACGGAGCTCGCAAAGCCACCCAACACATTAGTGTATCATGACCTCCTCGTGTTACGGATGGTGATTCTACAGACGCAGACGGCAGGCCTCTCTGAAGTGGGGTGCGATAATCATAGGTAGGGTAACAGTCGATTCCTTCCTTCTGCACGCCACCCGGTCTAATCATCCAAATCGAAATCATGATTGCGCGTGTCGACCTTTCGAAGTAGCACGCATGCTACTATCTGGAAACATATCTTATTGATGATGTAAATAAGAAGAAAATTGGAACAGAAGGGGAAATTGTCAACGAAATGAATATGATAATAGTCCGGCCTTGTGGGCGTAACGTAAACCAAAAATTATAAGCAGGTTCTCTAATCTTTACAAGCAACCGCACCGCCCGGAACCTCGAACCTCGCTACGAGCGGTTCGTGTTTGTCGTCCCGTCTTTCTATTCGATCGGCACCGTCCACGTCCAGCGTCCCTCCGCGAGGCCCGCTGCAGTGTCCTGCAGCAGGATGTCGCGTCGCTGACGCACGTACACCTAAAACATCATAGAACATCCGTCACTTAAACACACACTCGGCACAAACGATCACATATCGCAGCACGCACCGTCTTATCCACCATGCGCTGGCGCAAACTCTTCACCGTCTCCGTCTCGACAGGCTCTTCGAGCATCTGCGACAGATCTTCAACTGCCTTCTCCAGATCACTACGGACGGAAAGATAGGTCACGAGGGTAAGTGAGATGGGCGGGGTATGAGAAAGCGGAGGTAAGACGCGTACGCTTGAATGTCCTCGAAGATCTGCTTCTGGTTCCCAGGCTGCATGAAATACGCCATGACGTACGACCACTTTAGGCTAACGCGGCACTCGGTCAACTCGTCGACCGCCTCCTGCATGAACTTCGCCTGCAAAGTTCAATCCATAATTGATTGAGCTTTTCCATAAATGCGAAGAAAGTACGCACCTCGATCCACGAAAGCTGACTTGTTTCCTGCACCTCTACCATCTTCTCCGCAGTGCGCTCGCAGAGCTCGCGGTCGAGCTTCGCGCTAAGTTCGTGATTGTTGAAGCGGTCAAAGTAGAAGAGCCACTTCTCGAGGTTCTGCTTCGCCGCACTCGATACCGCATCAGGCTCTGGCTCCTGCCACGCGTTGCACACGGTGCTGTTATATCCGTGTACGTCCCACTTCTTCATGCAGAGCCAGCAGAACTGGAAGTTGCAATGCCGGCACACGATACGGCTATACACGGTTGAGATTAACGGTTAAGGTCAGCGGACACGACTAAGCAAAACAAGAACAAGAAGCAGACGAAACGACACGCACTTGCACCCTCCGTTCTTCTCGATGTTATTCTGGCAGCGCGGGCACATGCGCGTGTTCGCCTTGATCCACTGGCTCGTGCCCGCGTCCTCCCTCGCACTCTTCATCCAGCGCGGCACGAACGCGCACAACACCGGACGGTGGTCCGCGTCGTGCCCGCATCCGAAGCAGAACGCGTGCCCCGCGCCGCAGCGCACCGTCGGTACCGGCGCCGTCTGTCCGCGCCCACCCGCGCAGCACACCGTCTCCGTGCACCCTGGATGAGGGCAGAACCGCAGGTCCGCGTGTGCACCCACGTACGACTGCAGAAGCAATTCCTGGTATCTATACGCACGCACAGCATGATTCAAGCACACAATCCAATGAGCACGAAGTATATATGGAGGTAAGAAGGTGAGGCTCACCGCTCGAAGACCGTGGGTGCGGCGATGCATCGTAACGCGTCCTCGTCAACGTGCGTAAGGCACCCGTCCTGCATGCACTTGAACAAACAGCGTCCCTCCCCGCGCACCTGCGCCGTGGTGTACTGTGCCCAACACTCGCGGCAGAACGTGTGTCCACAGCGCAGCGAGAAGAAACCGTCCGCGCCCGGCGCGCTCAAGCATACCATGCACACCTCTTCTTCCGGTGCGGTGAAGCGGGCGCGCTTGGACGGTGGCGGGAGGTTGTCGGGCGAGGAGGAGACCGCGGTGGCGGATGGGAGTGAGGTGGCGTGGGAGAGGGAAGTAGATGTAGAAGAGGGGATGGCCACGTTCTGCGGTTCACCGACTTCGCGCAGGACGTTCTGCGGCGAGTCGATGTACTTCTCGAGGAGCTTGTCCTCGTTCCAGCGGAAGTGCTGAAGGAGAATGGTGGCGATCGGGTGCTGTGCATGCGTACATAATATACGATAGAAGACATAGGATAAAGTGAAACCGACAGAGGGTGAAGTGTAGAGGTGAGTACGAGTGTGAGATCAAGAGAAGTAGCACGCACCTGCAAGCCGGTGAGACTAGCCACCCGCCCGATATCCGCGGCGACGAGCTCCCGCAGCGCCTCAAGTGATAGCGAGCGGTAGTCAACGCCGTCGCTCCTCTGCTTGCCCTTGTCCTTGGGCGCGGGCACGAAGTCTAAGTCGTCGTCCTATGTGATTACCATAGCGCGCGTGCGAAGGATGAGGTAAGTGATATGGTCGGAACGAGAAGAGCGGCGCACGTACGTCTACCCCGGGCATCTCATCGCTGTCGTACTCGTACGCATAGTCGTCGTCGTCGTCTGAGTAGGCGGACATCGTCGCGATCTGGGGAGGCTGCTGCTGAGTGGCCCTGCCAGTAGCAGTGGTCTAGTGATGACTCTGATCAGAGCTCGTCTCTGATTCAGAGACACACTTGGTTTATCTTTGCGGTCAGCGTGCAGGACGTATCTCGGGATATGTAACTCACCGTCAGGCTTTCCGACTGGTCCAAGAGGGTTTGGCTCTCAGAAGTTGGAGAGCAAGGTTGTGGAAATGAAATATGTTTTGCCGGTATAAAGCGTAGAAGCTAGTCATGTAACGCAAACCTTGTTTACCCTTACGTATTGGGGTAATGCGGGGTAAGCTTAAGTTCAAACTCCGAAAGCATCGATAAGAAATGTAATGTAAGCTATCTGTGTAGCAGATTTTTGTAACATGTGGTGATTTTGTGATAAAAGTCGCCATGCCACTGCAACGTCTCAGAAATAAATAGATTCGAGTTGTCTAGGACACGTCTCTATACGTGAAACATCCCGTAAGGTGGTGTATGCCACGGTGCAAGTTGCCAAATTGCAAGACTGTTCGCAAACTTTGTCAACAGGAGGTACCGTACCGACTTCCGTCTCTCACATCACATAACCATCTGCACTAAATCTGTGCTGCCTTTATGGTGAGAAAAAAGGCTAGAGGCGAGAGTTGGTGTTACATTATAATTAGATGATAGGTGATACAACAAAGAACATCCAAGAGGGTGCACATGCGAACGACGAAGGACGTAGGCGGGCCTTCTGAGGCGGCGATGACGACGGTCCCGCAAGCCTATACGTTGAAGCCAAGACCGCGCATGCAAGCAATGTGCGCCGCGACAAGATCCCTGCACTTGTCTGTAGCCTCATCGTGGTCGCCTTGGTGCTTTAGGAAGCAGTCGTCGCGAGCAGACTTGGTCTCGGGGCATGCACAACATCTGCGGGCGAAACATATGTTGTACTAAAGTTTGTTAAGTAGATGAAGAGTATGAAAACGTACGGTTTGAGACCCTTTGGGTTCAGCGGGTTCTGCTTAGGGTCTGTGGGGTCGAACTTAGCGGCGGGAGGTGTGCCTTGCCACCACGATGTAATCTGCATCATTAATTCGTAAAATTATCAGCATCAATCAAAACAACCTGTTTATACACGCTCACACTCTCGAACATGGTGAGTGCACTGGCGAGGATGAGGTCGTGGTCGTTGAGAGGACGGTGACAAAGCCTCTCGGAGTCGCGAGGTCGTCCGTACGCCGCGGCTCGGAAGGCAAGCCAAACCTAGTCACGGGGTTAGGGGACACTTAGGGTTTCACCACGTGGGATTATACTCGGGAAGCGCCGTCCGCGACGGCTGAAACCT
>JAAIFI010000154.1:0-70943 GCA_011032875.1 Phlebia tremellosa | reverse complement strand
GATGAGCCCAATATGTCCCCCAGCCATCGACACCGACGGCCGAGATGCGACAGTCTCGTAGTGACGTCTCTGGTGGTAATTTCAGGGCAAGATTGAAGTCAAAGAGGCAATATCGTGTTCGAAAATCACGCGGTCTCCCATCGTAGGACGGCAACGGTGGATACTTTGGCAAACCTTGCATCCAAGCCGAATCCTCGGCGCCGATGTCCTTCAGTATATTCGCATCGCTGATGTCCTGCACTATAAGGTCAACTTACATTGTCAGTAAGCAACGAAATACAATTCCTCACCCTATGGACGATACGATGCTCGTGAAGATAATCAAGTCCCTGCGAAGAGACATCAGCGGTAAAGCAGGAACCTGATAATCAATGCGGACCTTGAGAAGGCATCTGATTAAATTCAGAGCCTCTCCTACGTTTGGGACCGAGTTGTACCAAAAATATCTTGTCCAGCTGCTCTCGTCAGCGAGAAGTGAACACGTATAAAGAGCGCCTCTTACCGTGGCATGATTAGGAAGGAGAAATTATGTGGCGAGGGTATAATCTTCACCGGCGGTAGGATGCATGGGAGTGTACTAGGATGACGGAACTCTTCGCGATTCAGGAAGAATGTGTTGATGAAGAACTCTTCGGAGTCATTGTCGATGAGTTTGATCACTAGTTCCCGGTTGTATATATCTCGGGCAGGCGCTACATGTCCCTAACGATAGAAGTCAGCTATACAATTTTGGATGGATTTTGAGTAATTTGTATTAGACTCACATTCAAACAGTCGAAGTCTTTCTCCGTGTGCGCAGTAGTTGGAAGAAACGGAAACGTGAAGGTAGCAGATTGAAGTATTGGTTTGTACTCTGCGTTGTCCCAAATTCGATAGCCATCAAAACTACGCGTTTCTTTGTATAGAAACACTCCATTGGATTCCAGAAAGCCCTTATAGCTGTCCCAGAAGACCATAGAGTCCCATGGTAAGCCAGAGTGGAGGAGTTCGAGCACGCCCAGGTTCTCTGTCTACCAACAGTATGCGTTCAATCAGTCGCAACGACCTACAGGGATGTGTTCAAATCTTACCAGAGGGAGCATGGTTTGCTGAAGAGGTCCGTTTAGCTCATTCATTCGCCAAGACGACGTGCTACGGTTGCCCTATATCGCGGACGTGAACAAAGTTGGTTT
Organism: Phlebia tremellosa; assembly: GCA_011032875.1. Classification (NCBI taxonomy): domain Eukaryota; kingdom Fungi; phylum Basidiomycota; class Agaricomycetes; order Polyporales; family Meruliaceae; genus Phlebia; species Phlebia tremellosa. Next base: position 69,771 of record JAAIFI010000154.1, on the reverse strand, counting down.
ATACAGACGCCCGAACCACAACCTTCGCTACTGCGCGCAGCCACGCGCTTGAAGGCGCCTCGCGCACGTCTCTCAGGCTTCCGGATTTAGATTCTCCGGCAATATCCATCTCATGCCATTTACACAGAACGATCGTCAATATTTGCTTGTCCGAAATCATACGCATGTGGGTGCTGGTCCAGTGGCTGTGAGGTTTTGACTGCTATAGAATGGCACCCTGATTCAAGGGCGTTAGTAAGAAGCCTACGCACGGTCTGTACCGTCCCAGTAAGCATCTACTCCGGATCTTCTGGTACTCGGAATTGGGTTGAATGTGTACTTTAGAATCCCAGGCGACCAAACCAAGACGGTCGATGGTGCAAACGTATTGTTGCCTCTCGATTCGAACTTCGGACTTTGAGCCCTATTGTACTATCGGCGCCACTGGTAATCGAGCGAGACGGTGACGACAACTTTGGTCGCGGACAAATGGCAACTCTCACATCAGTATGTACTTGCCGCTGCAGCGTTCTGATCCTTGTGTTAAATGACTATTCACAAACGGCTGCGAACATGATCCGAGGATACACTGGTATGTACTAGTACCTACTGTTTACGCCATATTTGACTCGTCCTGGGCACGAAGACTGGTACTAGTACCGCGTCTTTCTTTGATCATATCAGCACCCACTTACCACTCAGCCGTATGCTGATTGTACTTACGGCGAGGGGCGGCCCCTCAACAACAAATATGTCCTATTGCAGGATTTGCCATCGATATACCCTGAGATAAATCAGATAGCGGTGTGGTATATAAGACGATTAAAACGCTGCTCTTCTGCATCTTTACGAGTCGACCTGTTACCTGTCTCCCTACATTGTTCAAATTCTGATATGGCGGCAGTTAACGATGTCCACGTATGTCTGTATGCCCTTTAAGCACGGCTTCTAACCCATTGGCACTCAGGTGAACGAACATGTTGCAATCAACGGCAACTTGACTTTGGATGGCAATGTTGTGGTGCCACATGGCACCAGAGTCAAGGTGGTAGGCTTAGTCCCCAGGCCAACTTCATCTGTAAGTGACTACTACTAGAGTTTCGGCACTGATCTAAACTTGTGGTGCCTACTACTATACATAGGACCGCTCATGGGCGCAAACTAAAGAAGACACGATGTACCTTGTTGTCTATGCTACGACGCTTACCTCTAGAGAGACGTTTCCTCTCGTAGGGAACAATAATAGGTTCGAACCAAGCCTAAGGGTGTCGACAACACAGTTTGTTCTGGCCACAACAGGTATGGCAAAGCAAGGAAAATATGCTCTTGGTGATATTGTAAGTGCTGTAACATGTGTGCTGACGTTCGAACATCACTGATCATTTGCTTTCAGGTGCGGACGAAGTTCGTTGTGCCTCTTCAGGGCGTTGATATTCCTGCAGGTTCGCTCGCCACTGTGGTCGATGCTGCTTCGGGTGTGAGTCATGTTCCTATTTCTACCAGTACTTCAGATCTGGATACTCACTGTACCCATTGAACATTAGGCCAATCAACGCTTCCCTGTTCCAGGTTCTGCGGCTTTTCATAGGCTTGCATTCACACGCGAGACAATTAGAGGCGTGAATGATTGTCCCTTCCCGTTCGCGCTCCTTCGTGAACAGTTCGTGAGGACTCCCGACCAGACGCCTCTTCAAGCTCCCCCGGGGCGTCGTCCCAGATTCCTTCAATGATGTCCGCGTAGGTTATGCTCGAAGCCAAAGATCATAGAAATTCCAAGCTTGTCATGCTGCTACGAATGCCAGGGTGTGATTGTGCGATTCTTCTCTTGTCAACTGATATCTCGAATGTGTAATAATAGCCAAATGTGTTCTCTAGTAGACTGAATCCCAGATGTTTATATATCAAGTATGATGTATGAATCCAACGATGCAACAGTGTGATTAAAACAAGTAGAAGTGAATATGACGGTACGCACCATTGATGAGTCCGACTGGCGTGATCCCGGATAATGAATACAGTATCGACAATCGCGCATAATTTCTATGGAGCAGCGCAGTGTGCTCGAACAATTTACAAGGATATGTATATTGTCAATCGAGATATACATCAACTAAGACAGGAAGAAAAGACTCTCTATGTCGCTGAATACCGGTTGCACACGCTGTGTTCTACGGCGAGTTTGCGGTTTGAATCTCTTCTCACGTAAAGGTGACTCAGGTGTGTGGGAAGCTACATCCTCCTCATCAACGTCTGGTTGTCGATATGGAATGAAAGGCGTAAGATCCGCTTTGATTGTGTTCATTGCTCTTCGCATCCCATGGCTTTTCCTCCAGTTCTAGTCCGTCGCGGTTTCTGCGAGTGGCGATTTGCTCGTGCGCACGCTCTGCAATTCGGGCGTGGAACAGTGACTCTACCCACGCCTCGAACCATTCTACGAGACAGGCTGCAGCGGGGGGCAATGGGGCGTTCGACTTCTTTAGCACGCCTCCCGTGAGCGGACACCAAAGTGAGACCCGGCATTGAGCATTTTGATACAGTACGGATAGACAACGGAATGAGAAGTGCATACACGGATACTGTTCGGTTATCTGGCCGTACGCGTAATACATCGATGTTTCTGCAAAAATATCCAAAAATTGAGCTGCGAGAGGCTGCCATGATGAAGACACTGAGATGGCAGTTCACTTTAGGGTTCGAGGTGGCGGAAGCAAGGATCGATTGAAGTGATCGAAATGATCTGCACAGATAAGATTAAGATGAGATCATACGCTCTGAGGCCAGTGATTCCTCGTGATAAGATAAGATCAAATTCGCATTCCAAAAGTCTTACATAACCAACCACAACGCTTACAAGACTTGAGGAAGGAAAGATGATATGATTCAAGCACGCGTATAGACCACTGAACAATGCAACAATTGACGTTCACTGAGGTTCTTCAGAATCACCTCCATCTGGGTCTCTGAAATTCTTGCTGAAACGGTCAGGTTCGGGAGCCTTCGCCTCTTGAGGTTCAGGCGCCTCTTCTTCAGGCGCGGGTTGGGCAGGGTGGTTGCTGTCGAGGTTGACGACTCCCATACGAGGATCGTCGGGTCCACCTGACGGGGGAAGAAGCGGGTCCGTGTCGAATATGAGGTCGTGACGCTTCGAAGCATGTGCGGCGGTGTTGGTGCCCACGAAGTCGGAGCTGCCTGCAGAGCCGGGTGGTTGGTAGGTGGGATAGACACCCTCCTTGGCCGTACCATTGCTCTCCGCTTTAGCAGCTGGAACGGGGGGCGGAGGGGGTGGGGGATCTGGCGCGGGAGGTGCATCGGGTTTCGTAATAGGCGTATCAGAGAGTTCACTGAGAGGCAGAGCGTCGACCGCCGGCGAGATTTCCTTGGGAAGAGCTCCAGCGGCTTTGACTCCGTCCTCTGCGCCTGTGGCACCAGAACTTGCGGCATCATTCGTGGAGGGTAGCTCAGCACCTGGAGACGGGATACCTTCAGCCGGGGTAGATCCTCTATGAGGGGCAGACTTCGTCTTCGCCTTCTCCCTATGCGCTTCGGCCTTCTTCGTGCCTCTCCTTTCCATGTTCATTGCCTGTCCAGTGCTTGTGCTCGGCCCTGCAGGAATTGTGGTATTCGGAGCCGCGCCGTAGTCCGCACTGTGAATATTACGAGGCTGAAGACGCGTATCGCCACGGTGGGTGGCACGTTTGGCTGGGAGCCCGCCACCGGTGGGTGGAGATGGGTTGGGCACATTCGTTGGCCCAATAGCACCGACGGTAAAATCGCCCAAAACAGGGACGGGTATGACTTTAGTCTCTTGGATTGGCGCAGCAGCCGTTTGTATGACGGCATGCAGTCCGAAGAGTAAAAGGATCAGGCCGAGAGAGCGCATTCTGGTGGCGAGAAACGAGCGTGGAGGTTGTGACCGATGCTGGGAGCCGTGCGGGCGTGTGAGTAGGATGCAGGAATAGGCTGAAGACGAAGGCAAGAGGTAAGCAAGAGGGCGGCTGCCAAGTGGTGTGGGCAGCCTGCATCCTGAACATGTCCGTATTTGTATACTAGTCACCAAACGCGGCTGACCACGGCTTCGATCGCCCCAATTCGAACTTGCTTGAATGTGGCGGAAATCATGCATCATGACTGACATTATAGCGTACCTGTAAATTGGAAATAAATATATGAATCACCACGGCGGTCATAACAACACGAACGAATCCATGCGTAGTGCGAGGAAAGACGAGGGTGCAGCCTGAGTTGTATATCTCCAGAGAGGAGTATACTCCGCCTTCCCCGGTCACGGTTGTGGTCAGCTGGTCAAAGACTTTTGTCTAGGAAAGAATGAAAATGACTGTTAGCGTCATGAACCTGTATGCTGTCGATGCAAGTGGCACGCCTACCCGACCTCACTGAAATTATGTGATAACCGCAAGCAAGACTGACTGCCTGGTGCACATATGATAATATATTGGGACATTATGAGGCATTATACACAGGGTTGATGCTACAGGTCAATGACGTGATACCGATACAATGGATGGTACATTAGCCCCACGTATACGCGGATGAAGCGGCACGAGGTGGCGGGATTGTGATAAACAACATCGTGAAAGGATAACGTAGGTGCGAACGCAGGTCATAAAGACTCAGATAGCCATAGCGATGAAAGGATTCGTCGAAGAGCTCTTCCTCGCAGAGGATCGGCGGTCGTCGTGTGCGTAATGCTCGTCATCGAACGGCGTCGCAAAGGGATTCACACTTGGCTGGGAAGGATGCCGCGCATGTGTCGTCAACGACCTAGCTGGCGGGGCAGTCATATCAGCAGAACCCGTCACAGTCCGCTTCAACACGGTCTTTTGTCGTGCACCTGACGGCGGCGGTGGCGGTGAGAGATGGTGGTTGGTATATAGAGGCACATCTATTGGATATCCTGGTAGCTGAAGAGTAGGTGGCGGAGGTGGCGGACGACGTGCTGGAGTCTCCGAGCTGTCGTAGCCATGATGTAATGGGACTGCAAAAGGGGTATTGTTTGGAGCGATCACTGGGAACGCGTCGTAGGTCGATGCAGCGGGAGACGGGACGCTCATGCTGCGGCGGTGCTTGGGGCGGAGGCCGGGGATCTTGGACGGCACCATGCTCGAGAGCCAGCCGGTCTTGTTGGGAGACACAGACCATGCAGACGACGGCACCGCCTCTGGCGACAGATGGTTATTGTCCTCGTCCCTTGTCGTCGTGATGACCAGCTGAGGGCGTGTGCGGTCGGAGCTGCCGTCGCTGGCCAAATCGAGCTGGGTATTCGGCGGGTCGCTCTTGGTCTTCCAGAACGCGGATGAGAACGGCTTCATCCATGTTGGTGTCTCGGCACTGGACTGCGAAGTCGGCGACGCCGCCTTCTCCTCGTTGCTCTTGTTGGACTTCCCCAACGCCATCAGCCTGCGGGGACCGCTGATCTTGGGTGACGGCGAGCTACGAGGTTCCGAGCTCTCCGGCACCTGGTCCAGCATGGACTCCCAGGACTTGCCGAAGGCACGATTCCGCGTGTCGAGGGGGTGAGGTGGAGCGGCTATGAGCACCGCGTCGTTCTGTGGGGGAACAAGGCTGACATGGATATGAGGCTTCTCAGCGTCGCGCGCCCCGTTGCCATATCCCGTCGACTGCTCGCGAAACGGCACAATGATACTCTCGATCCCCGCCCGATGCTGCTTCCGCCACTTCCGCCTCCTGTGTGCCTCCAACCACGACCGGCCGTAAGTGTGCCACCAGATGACGCACAGCGCCATGAGGACAACCAGGGCCCACAGTCCAATGAAAATCGAGAACATGACCCGCTCTTTCTTCAGCGACGCGACGTACGTGTTGACCAACTTCCCGACGACGCCCTCGCTATTGCCGTTCCCGCCTCCGACGGCCGCCGTCGCGATCGGCTGTGTCACCTCGTCGACGTCTGCATTTGAAAGGACAAGGACCGTCTCGTTGACGCGCGGGATATCAACGACAAGGTTGTTGTGCAGGAAGGTGAGCGCTTCCTCAATGGCGTTCACCTTCGAGCCGATGAAACAGCGGATGAACTCCTGCACGGGGCTCTCCAGGATAGTTCCGTTAAACACGTCCGACACCGCATTCTGGATGTCGTCGTAAAATGCATTCAGCGTGTTGTTCAGCGTCGTCGTCGTCCCGTTCACCCACCCGAATACGCCGTCGTTGATAGTCGACTGCACGTTGTCCACGCGCCCGTTGATATCGTTCGCATACGCCGCAGACTGGTTGTACATTGTGTTGTTGATCGACGTCGCGATCGTGTTCGAGAAACTCGTAGCAGATGCCACCGCCTGCTCGGAGTACTTGTGCGCGAGCGGCGACACGGCGAGCAGCTGCAGTTCTACGGACAACAGCCCTACGAAGCCGATGAGGAAGCATGCGAGCGCAGGGGGGTGGAACACGTAGTGGAAAAACCACGACAGGTTGATGTGCTGCGACGGACTCAGCCGAAGCAAGGCGGAGATGCGATTCGCGATCTTGGTCAGGAGGGGGTGCAGCATGTTCCCGTGCAGCATCAGCAGGTTGTGGTCGCTCATCCGCACCACGGGTGCCCCCGAAGACTTCGACTCTGCCTGGTACAGCGATGGGTCTGACGTCCATGCTTCACGCGTGTACTGCAGGTGCCTCTTCATGCACCGCCATTTGTACCACTCCAGCGCGCAGTTCGCACCTATCAGCAGCAACGCAGCTATGATGAGCACTATCACGCCAATCTTCGCGATCTTCACCAGGTCCCGACCGAGGTCGTCTACTACGGAAGTGTCCATCTGGTCGCAGAACTGGACCGTGTTCTGGACTGGCACTGGCAACGCGTTCACGTCGAATTGAAGCCCGGCGAACGTGTCGTTGATGTCCTTCTTTACGAGTTCGAACGGTGTGTCGATGCTGTTCAGGGACATCGTCAATATCGTTATACAGCGTGGAAGTGAATGGACGGGAGACGTACATGTTGTCTAGATCAGCCTTCAAATCAGCCAACGTCGGCAGAGAGGCGTTTAGTTTCACCAACGCATCCTCAAAGTCCGTCGGAAGTGTCACGTTCTGCAACGAGTCGAGACTAGGGATACTGAACTGAGGGATGCTGATGTTCCCGAAAGGGTTGATCTTGTTCACAGCGTTGACGGCTGACTGGATGGCGGAGTTGGCAGAGGCAATGTCGCTCTGAATGCTGGTTCGCAGAGAGCTGAAAGTGTTGGTCACGAACGTGTTGATCTGCGCTATTGTTAGTGGGAATCGTCACGATAGAGTACGCGCAGACCTCACCTCTTGGACCGCGCCAATGAGAAGGGACAAACCGCCTCTAACAACCAGCTCCAAAAAACAAAGAAACGTCGAGCGATAGGTATCGACGATGAAGTTGATGATCGCCTCCATGACTGTCAGTGAGAGCACGAGTGCCGCACGCGCGCCGTTCATCGTGTCGTTTACTGCGTCCGTTATCCGCGCGTTGGTAGCGACAGCCATGTACCTAGGCATGCTCGCAGCAGCGGTTGCTGCTTGCTCAGCTGCCTTGCAGCTGGCGAGAAGGTCGTCCTTTGCGCTGGCGACGGCATCATTGGCAGAGTCGGTCGAGAGCAGAAGCCTGAAGGCGACGAAGAGGAGGGAGAGAATCGGATAAGCTAACCAAGTGAGAGAAAGAAGATGAGGGAGCTCTAGATATGGCTTCAAGGTCGTCCTCGATGGTGCAGTATGTGGATCATAAATGGGCGGTGGTGTCGCAGACATGCTTGGAGGTTGCGTCGACCGGCGACGAGTATAGATCTGGGGGGTCGCCGACGGGGCGTGAGTAGAGAAGAAAAGTGAGAAGCCCCACGGTAAGCGTTGTACGATATATCATAATGCACGCCTTATGAGAGTGGCCTGCTCATTGTACGGATGTTGCCTGCCATTCATTGTTCTCCTGGCCACGAAAAACAATAGAGCCCATTACGGCGATAGGGCGCTCCGGCGCTCCTCACGCGTTCGCAGCACAGATGTCGCGCACAGCATAGCCTTGTGTCTGTCAGGTGCGGTGGTCGTCTTATGCATGTTCCGAGCATGAAATTAATATGGACACTCACCGTCCTCATCCAACATGTTCTGCCATCAGCGCGACGTGCGCTTGGATAGCGCTAATTGTTTACGGTTATTGACTGATCCCATCATCTGGACGCCTTACATAAGCGCTTCAACTGCAGCCCGACATTATTATATCTCGTATGTCTTCCCACTGTTCGCCAGTCCACTCGGCTCTCACTACGACGCAGTATCCAGTCACAGTGAATAAGCTGCAACTTAGTGACACGTAGCTTGTAACGTTTTATGGTCTGTCCTAGGCCGTTACGTTCTTGATGTGCTCACTATTACTAGGCTATTCAATCACTTTGCCTCGTGCCCATCATGCTCACAGGCGAGACAAAAGCTACTCAGTGGCGTTTGCATACCCTGAAGCTATACGTAAATCTATTGCGCTTGTCTGACATCTGTTTGAATATTCTATACACTAAGAAGCTGTCCCTGCTTGTTAAATGGGCCGAGGGCACGAATTGGCCCGAGATTTACTTGTCTGCCTGCTAGACGATATGCCTTCCAAAGGTGAGCTTTCTTCTCTACTCATCCTCGGCCGTAGGCTTTAATACCAACCAGAACTGCGAGACGATCGCTGCGACGCAACGCTCTCGTCTGCAACCATATCAAAGCCTAAACGCATGCCCACCAAGATGTACGATTCCAAGGATGGCAAACCGTCGCTCCAAGCACAGATGAAGCTGTCCCATGAGGACTTCAACCGTGTCCACGTATGTCTCCAATACCCCACCGCCGTCTCATTGACTCACGGCCCCACCCGCAGAAACTCCTACGGCATGCTGCACAGCAGTTCCTAGACCGTATGAAATCCTACAACGATCAGAAGCCTCAAGCGCGCCAAGCATACTGTTTGGCCGCCTCCAAACTTCGCGAGCTGAAGCGCTATCGAGGTGCTTGGCCAGCAGAGAGGTATGCTAGGCTGTATTTAGAGACGGCGAGGAGATACGCAGCAATGCAGGCAGGGAAGAGTCCTACGGAGTCGACGCGCGATGTTCCCGTGAGCTTTTTGATGGGCCAAAGGTCGTACATGTACGCTCACGATGATCATGTAGTCATCTGACAAGAATTTGGTCGCTAAGAAATTGACAGCGAAGAATGTGGGTAGAGCACCACAAGTGCCATCGCGGCTTGATACTAGTTCAGCTCGAGTCGATCCCAAACAAGAACGACGGTCTAGCAGCCGTGTGGTTTCACCCGCACCTCCGCATGTAGGCATCCACTCGCCACTAGATCAATTGTGCATCTGCTTACTATCGGCGCTCGACAGAGCGACAGAGCAAACCCACGTAACTCAGACGCTACGGAGACAAGTAATGCAGACGCGGTCGATCAATTCCTATTGTCTCTGAGACCTCCTCAGCCAGAGCTCATACCGCTCTTCCGTCGTGTAGGCATAACTGGTACGGCACACTTACGCACCCTGGCAACCGACAACGTCGTGCGCAAGATGTTATTCCGCTCCTTGGAGTCACAAGGGAGCCTGTCGAAAGTTCAAACCAGTCTACTCACGTCTGCGCTGCTGATGGTTTATGGTGAGAACGACTGAACAATATTGCACGGAACACACACAAGCGGAGAAAGCTAATGTACTACGAAATATACATATACATAGGCGAATATTGGTAGCAACTGCGGCGGGTTAAGAACTAGAGAAAATGCATAGTACAAGACAGATTTATTGTCCGCGTCTTACTAAGATTAGTAACTATATACGGCCAGGTTCATTCCACTGCCTACCGATCTTGAACGTTGCTGAGAAGACGAAGTATGCTGAGGACTGATATAAGATTAGACGTCAGTGTTGCGTGTCTGGATAAAACAAGAGAATGCTTACAGAGGTTGATGAAGCTGTGGAGAAGAAAAGAAAAGCAAATCAGAAAGTATAATGGAGGAAATGATTTTCGGTAACATACTCAAGGTACAGGCTGATGGCTGCCATGATATATTCGTCCGGAGACAACCTTCGGTTGATGTTGTATGTATCGTAGACGATGTAACCGCTGAACAGCAAGGTTCCTCCTACGGCGAACACGAGGTCCATGGTGCGACTGAAAGGAATGAAAATTCCAACCATCCCCGTCATCACTGCAATAAGCGGTCAATTGTCACTCAGCATTTGCGGTTAATGTGTAGACATACGAAGAGCGATGATACCACCAAACAACCAAGGGCCCATCCCAGAGAAGTCATACTAGACACATACCGTTAGTCAAAAGAACAAAAGAGCTTTGATTACCCGTACCTTCGATTGGAAAGTGAACAAGGTGAGGCCAAGGAAGACGCCGAGTGTGATGAGGCTGTGGAACGCAGTAAGTACATGAGTATAACAAAAGCAAAGCTGTACGCACAGTGCTTGCAATACGATAATGTTGTCAAAGAACGCAACCGTCACACCCAAAGTGAACGCTTCCATAAGAGTGAATGTGGACAGAAGTACGAAATTCCAGGGATGGCTGTGGCGCTTCCAATACAGCAAGCCAAGGTTGATGAGAGTCCCAAAGAGGGGAACATAGAACGACCAGACACTGTAAAAAATGGTGAGACATCGTCCTTCGCTGAAGTGTCGTGCACATACTGAGTCTGAACCCAGAAGATAGCATCCTTGGATTGGGAGAGGCCGCCGCCGAATATGCAAGTAGCAAGCTGCACAGACCTGTATAAGCTTCAATCCTCCTGATGTGGTACATAAAGACTCACGATCTGTATAACTGTATGTCAAAGAAACAACCCGTCAGATGAAGTCCAAACACCGGCAATACTGCGCACTCACATAGAATCGAATAAACCTTGCGGACAAATGCATTCCTGATCTCGGGGGCACATTCAGACACGGTCGAACCATACTATATCATATGTGAATAATACTATGCATTGAATGTAAGTTGTATCGTACCTTAAAATCGTCTGGGACGTCTCCGTCCTCGGGCTGATCGTAGAATGCACCCGATCCAGCACTGGGACCGGCTCGTGGAGGCAGGAGAGGCTGAGATGCCTCTTCGTCAGGAGCAACTGAGCTCAGCTTATTCGTAGGGCCAGGATAAGAGGGCGGTGGGGCAGTATAGTTGCTAGCCATGGCGTGTAGATGGGGGTTGTTGCTGAAGGAGAGCCAGGCACAGTTCTTGAGCTTTAGCTGTGTCAGGCGCTTGATTAGGCGCTTCGAACGTAATAGGCTATCCGGCAAAGACCCCGACCACCCCCAACCAGCAGGTTCGAGAACGTTGGTGGCAAATGAATGTTCTTTACCAAACATATCTGTCTACGAGTGCAGGTATCTATATCATCGACATCGATGTACGGGGCGTTCAGAAACCAATCTGTGGTTTTTGTTTCTTGCATCGTTGCAAGCATCAGCATTGCGGCTATGGCACCGAATTGGCAACTTGAGCGGGCATCGTCATAAGACTCTGTATAAACCTAAGCGAACGCATCATGACTGAAAACATGGCAGTATCTCTGTCTCTCCATGGTTCTGCTCGCCACGGCTCGGCCTCCTTGCGAATATTCATCTATGATGATGTCAAGACAACGAAGTGATAAGCTTCGATCACGAAGAACTTTGCTCACCAGCATACGGCATCCCACAATTGAGTGGAAGACAGGAACAGTTCTGCCCCTACGTCAGAAAGCGCGTAATTGAAAGGAAGCAGTCCTTACTCCGGTAAAGCCACGAATAACGTTTCCTGAGTGAAGCTGTATGAGCACGAGGATCAGAGCAGAGAACCAATACTCACTCTGCCAACGGTCCAAATAATGATGTTTGCCGTAAGAATCGTGCATAAGCCTCCGAAGTAAACGACAGAATCGCGCAAAAGGACCATGAGTAAATCTGGATTGTATTGTTCCATTCCCACGGCACAACGGACGGATTTGACCGCGACCAGCAGGAAAAGAATATTCTCCAAGACAGTGGCAGGAATCCAATAAACCCAGGGGCGGAGAACCCAATGACCCGGGACGCATCCTGTTGTGCCAGATGCTGGACTCACTGGACAGACGTCGGAGTCAGCGGCAGAAATAGAGCTAACAAGATATTTACAATGTGTAGCACTTGAGATCAATACTGACAGGATAGTCTGCGCCAGCACCAAGGTGGCTTCGAAGAATATCATCAGTAAAAGTATATTCCTGCTCCCTTCATACATTGCATGGATTCGTTTGACGAATATGGCTAGTTCTTGATGAGCAACATCATACCTCATAAAGAGCGGGTCACCACCCACCAGTCACAACAACGTGCGATAGCAACGTAGCAAAGATGAACCAGCTGTAAGAGAAAGCGCATCTTGGCATGTAGGATGTAGCATCAGAGAATACCACTCCGCCGGGGCAGAATTGCGTACATCTGAAAGTACATTTCAGTGAAGGAGTGTGCGCATATTGTCTCTCAGACTCACCTGCTCTGTAGGCTTGTCCAGTTGTATGACTAGATAGCAAAAGGTGAGGGTAGGCACCGAGAGAGTCAAACAGTCAATTGACATACCTGTAACGCATATTCTATTGACGAACGTTGGTCAGATTGGCGATCAAAAGACTACGTGACTTACGCAAGATACGCGATTCTAAGTAGGTCGGTCATCAAGCAGCCTCGCGGGCATAAAATGTGCACTTACGGCCAATAGCGGTTCTGGGGGCAGTTGTCAGATCTTCGTTTGATAGGTAATCTTGCCACGAACCATGAAGAACAGTACCCGCACCCATGTCCACTTTCCAGACCACATAAATTCCACCTGAAGAACGGTGAACGGTTGGCGATGACGAAGCACGAAGCCTAGCTTACCTCGTCATCCAGGGTGAGGACTGTGAATTTTCGTTGAGAGTGAATGTAGCACCTAGAGGACGAGGACTTACGCCAGTCATAGAGCAGCACGACATAGAAAGCAACTATCGAACGACTAGTGAGGGTCTGAGATTTTATGAACAGCAACATGCACTTACTCCAGAACGTGCGAGTTAGGCGGAAATCGTTCAGGTAGCTGAGAAGGTCGCTAGTCATGTTTGCGTGCGTGAAGAAATTTGGTGACTCCAACAGAAGAGATAGTGAGAGGTACTAAATCTCATCTGTATTTATGGTTTTCACCGTGTACTTTATACCGTCGCGTGTTACTCGCAATGTTTTTCGGACCTGTAACAGAGACGCTCTGGCAAGCCTTGCATTCTGCCCAGAAACCAAAATAAAGTCAACTATAATTTCCTCTGAGGCTCGAAGAGCGGCGCCTCACCTGCGAGCTTCGTTCTAACTTTATCAAGGAAATGAGCATTCCTCTGACTTCGGAGTTGAGATTGGGTAAATCCTCATGGCTATATTGATGCCGAATACGTAAAGATAAAACGCGGATAGCTTGTTATCACCGCACTGACATTGTGAAACGAACTGCGACGGAGAGCTCAGAAAACATACACACCAACGTGAATCACTGATAGAGTTCTGTGTAGAGTCTTGGATAATCCTTGTAGACTCCGTCAGCCTCATGCAGTAGGAAATGAGGTGTGCCAGGAAGTGTGGATAGATCCGAGCCTATTTCGAGTAATGTCAGGGTTGAAGTTGCTCCGTTCGGTCTCAGCCTCAGCTCAACGATCATATACGTACCTGTATTCATGCTTGATTTATTCTGTCGCCAATGCCCATGTGAACAGGGCGCTGTCATGCGGAGAATTGTGACTGAGCTCGCTAGTCAGCGCAAACCGGAGAGTTTTGAATTTATTGGACACCACGGTTCCGTGTCGCCGTGAACTAGGATGGATTATTAGGGTACGGGACGCAACTCCTGGAACTGGGCAGCAACAGCATGATGCAGGGGCACGAGTCATCACAGATCTCCAACATGAAAATGGCACGCCGCGTTGACAAGGCGAGGCAACTAAGGTGCTCACAAGTATCTGGTATAATCCGTCGACGGTTCGAAACAGTACGGCCTCCGCCTGCAGCTCTATGCAAACGTAGTGATGTTGATGAGATGCTCAAACAGTGTTGCACAATTTTTCACTCACAGACGGGGGACATGCATCGCCTGGTCTAAGACAACTTCTGCAAACACGAGTCTAGTGCTGCGAGGAGTCATATGTCAACTGCAAAGCACTCTAATCGCGAGGAAACCTTATACAAGAGGCTATGCAGAGCGCAAAAGACTTGAGTTTAATATGACGTGGCGTGTAGGGATGCCTCACGAATATTATTGGTTTCACCGGACTGTAATCAAGTCTCGTGAACCAGATTGAAGTCTGATCATGATAGAAAGAATGAGGCCGCACAGGTATCGAGGTATTCAGTGCGAGATACCTACTAGCGTAAGGTACTGTATGCGGCCGGATACTATCGTCTGAGCAGGGCTGGGTCAAGGGATCAAGTTCACGTAAAGAGGAGTCTGATGAGACGGTGGGTAATGAACCAGAACAGCGCGCATGCAATGACGTTTATACGGCACCCTGGGGTAACTTGGAAAGGTCCTGACACAATGAGCACTTAGCATCAGCACTGCCGTAGACAACAGGATACAGAACTCACAGACTTATCCTAAGACCGAGCATCGATAGCGATGCCCTACCTCACATTCTTGGATACAAAAGAAAACCATGCATGCCCATCATATTGCCATATTGCCATGAAATTGAGTGATGCTATTACTGACGCCAATATCCCCTCGATGAAGACCAAGCGCGCAGCCGCGAACGTGCGCGACCAAACCTGCGTCCATAAGAACTAGCGTGTCGGAGGCGTGCCTAAGTACTTTTACCCTTACCCAATGCCGACTTGTTGGGAGTCGCCTTCAAGCTGGAGAAAGCCTGTCGACTTGCCTGCGCTCACAAAGCGTCAAGCGAAGTCATGCAGTGCTCGGAAGGACGCCTACTGGGAAGACGACTTCGTACGGGAAACCTTCTGTGTAAATCTCGCGTAAGTGGGAAGCCATGGGGTCAATTATTGCCCGCAAGGCGGATAGGATGGCTCCTGCGGTCATCTGGACGCTCCATGCGCTGACCGCTTTGATTCGACGATTGAAGTTTGCTTGCGTGACGTGATACGCCATGGCCTCGTAAATCTACGCACAGTGAGACGGCACATTCACCGCTCAAAAACCGAGTACACTCACCTTGACAGCAATCTCGTCCATGAGTCCCGCTGCAGGTTGATAAAGGTGATCAGCGGGAAACTATTGACACAACCCTGAATCGAAATACTCACTTTCCCACATCTACGAAGCACGAGGCGATAGTCAATATGAGTAGATAAACCCTTTTCGGAGGAATTGCTTACCGTCCAAGCTCCGTCGAAGTCACTGAGGTTCTTCGCCACTCGGCAGTGTATTGGAACCAGTGTGTGGTTCGCGCTAGATATCATAAAAGTTGAGTCGCTGCCAGGCGCTCGCATCTTGCCGACTCACTTCATGAAAGCAACTATAGGCCGGATGAGCGCGTTGTTCGTGTATGACAAGTCGTGCGTGAATATGGGGACCGCAGCCTTCAGATCACGGAATCTCAGGTCGATGTCGATAACTACCCGCAGCGGGTCGTTTTCACCACGCTGACCGTCCGCCCGGTCCGAAGGCGCCCTCAGAGGGGGTTTTGCGAGCTCGCGCTGACCGGGAATGCGTTCAGAAACAGCCGATGTAGCTGCCGTTGTGATAGCGTCCGCAATCTCTCCGATTATAGCGTTCAAGGGCAAGTCGTCTTGAGGGTCACGGGGAAATTTTATGTCAAAGACTGCGTCGACTTTGCCGGAAGTTATCCAAGAAATAGGGCCCTCCAGCGTGGTCATCGCTTGCAGATGGTCGACATTGACGCCGTCGATGCGAAAGCGTGACTGAAAAGCAGGTTAGTTGACATTGATGAACAGGCAATTGAGACACTAACCATTCGTGCCCATTGCCCATCCTTCAGATCTTGCTCAGTCGTCCTTCCTATACTCTGCGGTTTATGCAGACTGAACAGGCAATTGTCGAACTGTCCTACGACATTCTCTGCAGACAAAAAATCGTAGAATATCCACTGTTTGCGAAACGTTTTGATGTCGGCTCGAAAGATAGACGCTGTATAAGGGCGGAAGTTGCTTGGCTGGTGGACTGTGATGAGGACGTCCTCCAGTTGCAAAGATTCCAGCTCGAAATCACCAGGCTGTGCGATATGTAGAAAGGCGGCTGGATCCAAGGGATTATCAGGATCCCATGTTACCGAGCGACGATCTGGTCATAATCGTAAGAACATTCCTTGACAAGTATTGCAAAAGCTATGTCACCTAGGACACCTCGGACACCCTTCACAACAGCATCGGTGATCAAACCCTTGCCATCAAACCACCGGGCTAAAGACAATGTCACATCTATCGAATCCACCGTAAGGTCGAACATTGAGTAATTTGTGTCTTCTTCATGATAGGTTTCTTCGATATCCTCATCTTCTTCAAGCAATCTGTGGTTTGCTGGGTGGCCGCTAACGTCGTACCCGCGCGCAACTTCGTGACCGGAACTCGTTTCTGCTCGTGCGCGCGTGACGGCTTCAGGCCGGCGGGTGATGTACACATTTTTGAACGAGATGCGCGAATCTTTCCACTTGGGCACGATTGCTGACTGAAAGAAAATTCTTATACCAGTTTCAGATGTGAGATAATCACTGATCACGCGAGCGACAGTTTCTGCAGGAGGGTTGATTTATAAATTCGCTCTATACATGACACAGGAAGACTCACCTTGCATGCTGAGACTGTTCAAAGTAGCAAAGACCACTGAAAAGAAGGTTGTCCTGGGCAAAGGATGAGGATATGACATAAAAGCAATGTTGAACTACTTACGTTCCAACAAACAGCCATAGAGTTTGGCTCATGATAAACCACGAAATAAACGCAGATATATCGTCCGCATTATATTTCCTGAATGAACGAATAGTAACCCACTTGAATCGGACTCGTAGGCGTTGCCAGAAACCGGTAGCAGCGTTCAAAAAGTCATCCCGAGATGGTCTGTAGAGGTGCGGAAGCCGTAAAGCGAGACGACGGAAGAATTTCGAGTAATTATCGAACTGAGGGGGATAGCCAGAAACTGGCAAATGTTCTCCAGTCTTGTTGACGTCCGTCTTCTGGCTATCCGCGTCTGTTCCCTCGGAGGAACTAGGCGTCTTGTTCTCCTTCTGTTGGCGCGTACTGGCACTGAAATGAAAATACCGCTGTCCATATACACCGCCGTATAGAGAAGACGATCTCTGAGTAGATGCCAGTGAGCGGTACGCCCTTAAGTCAACGCGGGGGGTAGGAGGTGTACTGGCACTAGGTCGTGTGGACGCTTGTCTGAGGAAGAACTTGCGCACGACGTCATATCGGTCGAGAGTGGCTTTTTCGTGTTGATGGACGAGCAGCGCTGATAGCTTGCTTCTCGATGTCCGTGCTGCGAGAGACATGAGAGCAGAGAGAGAGTTGGTTCAGGTCATGTCAAGGTCGTGGGAGGCAGGAGCAGAACGACGGCTCGAGGAGCAAGCGTACTGGAGCGCTTGTACCACGTGACACGGGATCACTCAAAATGGTCAGTTAATAGCTTGCTCGCATCGTCGTGCGTAGTAAAAGGAATACCACTGTCAAGATGGAGAGTCGCATCCTCAGCCAGCACCACGATGTTCTCCGAGAGTATTACAAACGTATGCTACGCGTCCTTAGATAAAGTGAGTGTCATCATTCTCTCAAGTGCGGATATTGCTAACCGAGAGAGTCCTGCAGGGCCTAATTCCAGATATTATTGTCCGTCGCGTTATTCGCGCATTATGCAGGCAAAGACTGCGCGATATCGACTTAGGAAGCTTTGAAGAAAACTTTGACGCGAAGATGAAGTGGATTCAAGGTGTCCGTGATAGAGCAGTCATTGCGGACTGTACAGAGAAGGCGAATGAGCAGCACTATGAGGTTAATTACTGTTTATAACGAACACGTATTCTGCCACGTATGATGTTCGACTGACATGGTGACAGGTTTCAACCGATTTTATTCTCTCGTGTTTGGGGTCCTACGCCAAGTATTCATGCTGCTTATACCCGACTGGCACCGAGACTCTTGACCAGGCCGAAATCCTTATGTTGGAGCTGTACTGCGAGAGAGCCAAACTCCACGATGGCATTGATATCCTGGATCTAGGCTGTGGTAAGTTACTTGACAACAGCCGGAATGACCTTCCTTGACTTTCATTTGGCAGGTTGGGGAAGCCTCACAATCCATCTAGCAGAGGTGAGGATTCAACCGATGGTGTGTTCAACGCGTATTGATATCGCGTTCTGTAGAAATATCCAAATTCCCGTATTGTCGGGCTGTCGAACTCGGAAACTCAGAAAGCCCATATAGAATCCAAGGCGAAGTCTCGGGGCCTCAATAATGTTGAAGTGGGTCGCCTTCTGGTTCTGCCATCTTACTCGAACCTGATTGTTGCTGCTACGCACAGATTATTACAGCCGATGTCAACACCTTCGATTTTTCGGGCACGAGACAGTAGGTCTACATGTACCGTCATGTTCCATACATCTAAAATTATCTCTATGGACAGCTTTGATAGGATTTTGTCTATAGAGGTAACTCATCAGTTCGGGGCGCTGTACATGTATATCTCTGAACCGAGCTGCAGATGTTCGAACACATGAAGAATTACAAGATGCTTATGTCAAAGATCGCATCATGGCTCCGTCCCAAGACCATTGCAGACATGGACGACGCGCTGCTTTTCGTGCACATATTCTGTCACCGGACGACGCCGTATCACTTCGAAGAAAGCGACGGGTGGATGGCGCAGATGTTCTTTACTGGTAGTGTCGATCTCCTTATCTTCAGGTAATCCGCGCGCATGTATTGACGAAGCTTGTGCACACAGGTGGGACAATGCCGTCACACGACCTCCTGGTCAGCTGTTCCTCACCGTATTCTTACTGAGATTTGTTCTGACACTTTCTCAAGTTGTACTTCCAAGACGATCTATCAATTGTGCAGAGCTGGTACATCAACGGCACACACTATGCGCGCACCAGCGAGGACTGGCTGAAGAGACAAGATAGCAACGCGGCTACCGGACTCGCAGTACTGGAGAAGGACGCAGAAACCCAAGGTCTCTCCCCTGAAGAAGGCAGGAAGTCGTTTTATCGGTATGCTGTCTGGTACTGTTTTCCTCGTCTTGGCTTTGACGCATCCTCTGCTTTCGTAGTTTCCGCGTTTTCTACCTAGCATGCGCCGAATTCTTTGCGCTCGATGGTGGCAACCAGTGAGTGAGCACCCCGCCTCAGCGAACGTCGAGACTGACATCCTTCCGCTAAGATGGGGTGTCGGACACTACCTCTTCAAGCGCAAATGAAGATTTCACGGGTATTCCAACCAACTCTCGTTCTATTTAGATACCAGTTACAATACGTTGATGATGCCAGTATACATAGTGCGGATGCGATGCAGATTACGACGACACGGTCTCCAGGACATGTTCGTATGGGTAAAAAGAGAAAGAAAACCTTTGCGCGTAAATGAGAAAATTGTCGTCCCGGTCTTGACTTGCATTATCGTACTTCGCGATCCTCGACGGTCTTCGGGTATGGGCCTCAGTCTTCGTCCTGTGCCGCCCTCTCCGCCGCCGCCAAGTCTGCGTAGAGTTCCACGATAGCGAGCATTTCTCTTTCTTGTTCTTGGTACTCCTTGTTCAACTTGTGCATTAAGTCTGCCTCATTCGGGTCGAAGTCCTCATCGCCGTTCTGATACTCTTCATCCGTCCCGTCGGACCACCTCTGAAACTTCGCCCGCGCAATTTGCATTCTCTGGAACAACGCCATGTGGTCCAGGACCATCTGGTTGTACATATGGCTCAGTTGAGCAAAGTCTTCCGGGAGCTGCTTGGCGGCGGGCTTCGTCGGCGGGGTGTTGTCGTCGTCTTCTTCTTCATGTTTGATCGCTACGCGCGGCTTAGGTTCTGATTCATCTTCGGAGGATGTATAGATGGGTGACTTACGCCGCGGTTTGGCAGACCCGTTACGCGAGGACTCGTCGCGCGAGCGGTGGGAGGTCGTGGAGCCTGCCGACGGCACGCGGTCCTGGTTGGCGGGCGGTTTCGGCGGGAGAGAGGAACGCATGGGAGGGCGAGGGGAGAGAGCCTGCGATAAGGGAGAACGTCCAACGGGGGTGGAGGCACGCAGTGAAGGCGTCGCAGAGGGCTCCTTTTTATGCTTCGGACGCGGAGGGGCCATAGCTGCACTCTCATTCACGACAGGTTTCTTTGGGAGTGTCAAGTCGCGTGCTTGGGTCCGCGCAGGTGCCACAGCGCGCTCCGACTCTTCAATTTTCCGTCGCTTAGGCACAATGGAGGGCTCCCTTTCGCCAGGTTCGCGCTCCTCTCGAGGAAGCCTCCTCTTAGTCCCAGCTGCAGGCAACGGCGACCCTCGCCGGCTTTCTCTGTCCGACTCTGCAACACGAGAGGCGACATCCGTGTCCCTCTCCCTTTTAGGGACACGCGTCGCGGACGAAGTAGTAGATGCCGTCGGTCGCTTTTCGTGGGGTGGCTGTGGCAGTGGGTGCAACGATCGCGATGAACTTGCCGAGGATGATGGACGCGGTTCTACTTTATTGTCACGAGGCTCAGCCGCACTTGGCTTTTTCAGTGGCCTGCTACTGCCACTAGCTGACGGGGGATCAGCGGCAGGCGGAGTGGGGGTGTGCGATTTTGCTTTGAATCCAGAACCAGGAACTCTTCTGAGGGGAGGGCGCTGTGCGGCAGCACCATTAGCCGCGGCAGACACTTTCTCTGCCTTTGCTCGCGAGCCTTCGTCCTTTGCAATAATGATATCAGTGGCCTTCTTCTTTCCTGCGGCCTCAGACGGCCTACTCCTCCGCTGATCAGATATTGCCGGCCGTTTGGCCTCAGCAGTGGATCCAGAAGCAACGCCGTTCGTCCTGTGAGCAGGCATACTGCTGCCCGCGCCGTTCGCCTCTCTGTACCGAATATGCTCCCAGGCGCGATCCGTCTCGGGGATCTTCATAGCGAAGAAGAACGTACGCGCCTGCCTCGCCAGGTTTGTCCGCTCCACTTCAGAGAGATTGGGCCAATCGTAGGGTCGGATCTCTATCCATGACTTGGCCTTTAGCTGGTACTTCGGCGTGTCATTTGAGGAGCCTTTTGTCACGGGGACAGGACTCGCAACCTGCGTGCATATTTCGGTTATCTATAACAATGGTGGACAATGCAGGCAGAGCGTACCTCTAGCAACAAATTCATCAGCTGCTCTTTCGTCTGCTCAGAGGCGTCGGAGCCCCCCACTCCGCGCATGACACCCTCCTTGGTCGGGGTCTTCAGTGCTACAAAATGCAGCAACCTCTGCCTCAGATCTGATGAAGCTGAGGATGACGCCGACGTCGATGGCCGCGGGGAAGCCACCCTAGACGTCTGGGCCGACGGCGCGAAGAGCGCGTGGTGCGCATCCACCGCCGACGGCTTCCGCGCACCTGCAGCGTCCTTCCGTTTCTTTGCCCCAGTGGGTTTGGCAGTAATCGTAGCGAGCGGGGCGTCGAGCAGCTTTATCTTGCTCTCCGTGCGCTGCTTCTCCGCCGCCTGTGTCTTCTCGCGTATCGCGCTCTGCGTCTTCTTACCTAGCTTCCGGTCGACGAAGCTGATCTTCGCAGTCACGTCTGCGTGCAACTTCAGCGGCGCACCGGGTCGGTTGGGCAGCGTGTGCCGCAGGTAGAGCTCGTGCGCCGAGCCCTCCTGC
The DNA here is from genome assembly GCA_011032875.1 of Phlebia tremellosa. Classification (NCBI taxonomy): domain Eukaryota; kingdom Fungi; phylum Basidiomycota; class Agaricomycetes; order Polyporales; family Meruliaceae; genus Phlebia; species Phlebia tremellosa. Next base: position 48,006 of record JAAIFI010000154.1, on the reverse strand, counting down.
TGTTCCTTGATCGCATAGAACTCATCTCCAATATAAAACCCCTACACTCTTGTGAGCACTCACGCACGCACGAACGCGAGAACCAACGCACCGGGTTCTCCCCGAAGTCGACCTGCAGTTTCGGTATCGGGAACGCCTCGAGCTGCTCGAGGATCTCAGCCGTCAGACGCACGATCTTGGCCTGTTTCGGTTTCGAGTGCTGGATGTCGCCGGGCTTGGAGTGGCCCTGCAGCGAGAGCGGGCCGTTGGCGGGGAGTGGCATCTCGCTGGTGTCTCAGTGGGTGGCGTGCGGGGATGGTGGTGGCCACTGGCGGGCTCTGGGGCGTGACACCGAGGCGGGCGGGCGTCGTACGTACGCAGCGGGGGTCGTCGCGCGCGGTGAGGAGGCGACGGGGGTAAAGGAAGGTGGTGGTTGCAGAGAACGTATCGCGCACGCCGCGGTGGACAAAAGAGATGCTTGTGCTGCCGGCTATGGCCTTGTCATGGTCGAGAGGACTCTCATCAGTCGACCGCCCGGCGGCACTTGTTCAATGGGCGCTTCCTCACGTGAAAGCCTATGCCAGGATTGGACGCAACATTCGGCCCTCCCATCTCTCATCATTCTCTGTTCGCGAGACCGCAGCAGTACTCATTACCTGCTGTGCTCTCGTGGTTGTCTGCGGTTATTTTACGGTGCAGAGTGTGCTACTTGGGTACACACGAGAGTCCTATTATTTACTTTCTCTTCGCGGATACGGCGCGGCTAGTTAGTCCTCGCGCCCCGCATCTCCATAACTCCGACCCTCCTTCGGAAGATAGTGAGGCAGATGATACGTGCTGCGTACATCTTCCAGATGACTGGACCCATCTGTGAGGTCAGCGTGTGACCGCCCTGACCGCATCGAATCCGCATCTCGGTCTGAGGGGACCACGGTAGACTGTAAACGTGCGCACACTCATGAGATACGGGCCCTGAGTCGAGCCATGCAAAAGGGACGGACGTACCGAAATGACAGACGCTGGCGCACGGTCGCTCGAAGGTCGTGGCGTCAACACAGGCCACCTCTCCACAACGACCACCGAGTCCGGCACCGCTACTGCAGCTAGTGGAGGTTCGAACTTGGGCACCGCCGAGTCAGAGTCACTGACCAGCCCATGCGTCATGATAGTCGGCAACGAGGACTGTCGTTTGTCGCTGCTCAACAGCGTAGACACACCGCTGCCCACGAACGACGAGATCGTGCTGTTCGTGACCGACCTGCGCAGCCACGTATGGGTACGCTTTCGACTGCTATGACCGTCAGAATGCGAGTGGGCGGGGCTGTCGCTGCGTGCTTTCGCCTCCTCTACCAGAGAGGAAATGGGGCGCAGGCCGCTGCCCGATGTGAGCCAGAAGAAGGTTATCGCACTGATAAGCACCTGAAAACAAACCATCATATACGTCAGCTTTGAGTTCAGAGTCAGGACTCGGATAAGGTACGCACGTCGCCTTCCCAGCACGCCAGGCAGATGATCCCGAACTGGTGGCCGCCCATCGCGGCGAGGATCGAGATGTTGAGGCACGACGTGCTCAGCGCTATGAACGCGGCGATGACGGATCGGTGCGCGATGTACCGCAGGTGCGAGCGGTGGAAGGTGTTTCGGACGAGCGGCCAGATGAACAGGAAGGTCATCATCACGCTTGTGATACTAACAAGCAGTTTGTGTGAGTCTGAGTCCAGCAGAAGGGAAGTGGGATGAGACAACGTACATATCAAAGGCTATGAGCATGATGACCCCGTTCAGCTCGAGGCCGATGACGCAGATGCCCATCTTTCGTGTTGTTGCTATTCGTACTGTAAAAGCACAGTCAGGTCTGCACAGAACGTGGAACAACGGTGGCAATGCATACCAAAATAAAGATGGCATACTACGCCGGTATACGCGAGTACGCATGCCATGGACAAGAGGTATAGTGGTGAGCGGTATCGTGGGGTAATTAGAGTCGGACACCACACAATGTGCACCCTCTCCCCTGTGGATTGATTTAGCAACGAGTGGACACTATTACAATAGGGTGCACATACCTAGAAAGAGGTACACAAACACTTTTGAGATCGAGTATAGCGTGATGCATGTCAAGATGCCCGTCTCGCAGGACTCGATGTTCAGGTCTATGCCGACTGCGTGCACTAGTATACCCGCTGAATACTCCGTCAGTTCAATGAGCTCAGTGAGTTTTATTAATGGACGTACTGGTGACAAAAAACACCCAGCTGAATAGAAAAAGTAGCGCAAGGTACAGCCGCGGCAAACTTATCTGCCTCAACCCGTGCAACGACTTAAAGTCCTCCAACCTCACTCTCTGCGTGAAGAACACGGCAATAAGCGAGCTCCCTAACGAATTCAAGCATCCGTCAGCCAAGTCCAAGTCCAAATCCAAGCCAAGCATCCGCAGCAAACACTCACCTAAGAGCTGCAAAACCACAACAGCAATAGACGTCTGAATATTAGGATATACAACAGCAAAGACATGCTGCTCGGTGCTGTTACTGCCGTGAATCACGACATCACCACCCAGCGATGGGGAAGGCGACATGGTCGAGGGAGACGAACGAATCACGAAATTTCCTTCACTCACCCACTTGCATCCTTCCCTCGGATAATAAGCAAAGAGAATTCAAGTTGGCTATTCCCGGCGCGTCTCTGCGGCTTGTGTTCACCACCGCCGTGACGGCTAGAACGAATTCGAACGCGACGGCGGAACATACGAATGCGGACGATCGGGGAGTGCACCTTGACTTGGGAGTCGCTTGAAATGGGCACACCGCCGCGATCGACGTGCTCCGCGGAGTATATATGCTGCGCGGCGAGGACTTGCTGGTGCTGGCATCGCGCGGCACGGGTAGAGACCTGCCTGGAGTGTGAAGGGATGTAATATATGACGGACGGATGTAGGTACAGCTGTAAAGAAAGGCCGCGCGCGCACTTGACTGCTTGACTCACTAACTTGTGCCTCCTGCTTCCTCACCAATACACATGACGAGTACGACGAACCATACACTGTGCATCATGCACGGAGGTTCTCCTCGACATACCTACCAAACTTATCCGCCACACCACCCTCGCCCCAGTCCACCGCGCCCTTCTCCGTCGTCCCCAGCGTGATCGCCTTCTTATGCACCGTGACGAACTGCCGCTTCAGGCGCTGCAGCTCCGACAGCGTGAGCGTGCGCGCAGGGAGCGTGACGGTGGGCCTGATGTCGGGCGAGGCGGGGAGGGAGAGCGTGACGGGCCCGCCGCTGCTGAGCCCGCCGGACGCGGCTTGTTCGGCCATGATGGCCGCGACTACGGCGGTGGTGGTTGATTCGAGTGCGCGTAGGGCGTCGGTTGGTGCTTTGGGGACCTGTAAGGAGGTGTGAGTTCAATGAGTATGAGGGAAGGGGTTGAAGCGCACCGCTTGGGTACCGGCGTTTGGGGGCTTCACGTTTCCTTCTGTTATCGCTTTCCATATATCGTCGGCTGGGATGTCGTCCATCCAGGGGACGGTGAATAGAGGTGAATCCCATCTGACCATGGATGATGGTTCTTCGTAGCGTAACAACAAGTTGTCGAGTCTGAGGGATAGTGATTGAGATAGGCTTGCAGAGCAAATATATATTACAGGGAGACTCACGTTTCTTCAGTATACTTCCCATCCTCTCGAGACGCATTCCACTCTTTGCACAAGTCTTGCGTGGCGACTACAAACACCTACTTACTTTCTCAGTGAGGTCATCGTCCGTCGGTCGAGACCATAGCCACTTACTGTGCACACTCGTAGCTTCTGTTCCCTCGCAGCACAGTACATCTGATATCGAAACCCTTTGATGTAGTTCAGGGCATCGATTATGAGGATAGTATTCGAGGACATCTGCCGCTGCATAGCAGTAAACAATGCTCCCCGTGCAGGCTTTTCCGACCGTGTGTCTGTACGCGCATAAGTGTTGTGTCTTGGTGTTCACAAAAGCGCGACCGACCTTTGTACGCATCTCGGCCGATATTCAGCTCATCGTCGGAAAGTATGACGACCTTCAGCTGTGGACCAGCATAGTTTGGGTCCTGGAGACGGGATTCGAGGGCTGCCTTGAGCTGGTTTGCTCGTCTTGTCTTACCGCTGCATGGAAAACCGGAGATGGTGATGAGAGCCATGGAGGCGCGGCTGCGCGTCGTTCTTTGCCTCAATTTCATTCACCCAACGGAATCAAATCTTTGTCGAAAAACACTCAAGCAGACACTCGAAACACACGACGACAATACGAGAAAACCAATATATTGCAGAACGCGTCATAAAGTACATATGGATTGCACGATCCGACCGCCGCTGTAAAAGATAAAATCACGAATTGTGAATGGGGGTTTTCCAAAAATTGCTGAAAGCCTAAGCTAACAGACGTGTTCGGATGTGTAATTTGCAATCAGCAAAAGACTGTGCCTCGGTAAAGACCTCACTGGCGACAGTACGTGCCCGAGCACAAGAATGAGGAAACGCGAACGAGCGCGGGGAGGGTTATATACCGGCAGGGCGTGCGCACGGACCAGGCAGCCACGTGATGTGATGCATGGTCGAAAGTAAATTAAAAAATTCGGACGAGGGAGTCCTTCCGAGGGGAGAGGCAGCGAGGCAAAGCAGCAGGCAGCTTGCAACCGCCTCATGGCTTGGCAGGAGGAGGGTAAAACACATATCGCGTTGCGCGGACGCTCAGCGTGCTGCTGCGTGGCTCAGCGAGGGTCGTCCTGATTTTATAAAAGGCTCTGCGAGGGTCCTGAGCAATAAATTGTCTTTATGGTCTTTAATGCTGCTAAATTCCGTCGGGGCTTGGGCGCCGCAGAGGAAGAAAGTCCCATCTGCCATGTTAGACGCTCTCGACTCAGTCGAGGCAGCCGACGACGACGGCGGTGGCAATCATGGCGAGGCACATCTGAGCCACTCACGACCTCCATCTTGTCCCTCGACCACCTCCTAACACCCCTCGAGGTCGTCGCACGCCGTCTATCTAGGTGTTATGCCACTCGCAGACTCTCGTGAAGCGTCTTCATCACAGGTAGGTCTCTTCACTCTGTGGCCGCCCGCATGCTCACCCCATCGCGCACCCTGCAGCTATCGCTCGCATCTCAGGACCTGCCAGGGCCCCCCACGCCCCCCAAAGACGCTGTCGCCCCCGGCGACTCGCGATCGAGCACCCCAGCGTCCGGCCAGGCCGTGCTGCTCTTCCTCGACCCGAGCGAGGACCCCAGCGGGACGATGAGCACCGCAGACTCGCTCCGCCCCTCCACCCCCGCGCACCTCGCCTCCAACCCCGGCGCCGACCAGACGGAGACCTCCATCACGCACCAGTCCTCCGCGGGGGACAGCGCGCGCGAGAAGGACACGAAAGACAAGGGCTCCTGGGCCGCGTCGACGTTCACGATGCCCGTCAAGGGGCGGCATGCGCGCCGGAAAAGCGGCAAGGCGGGCGCATCGAACGGCAAGGGCCTCGGCGGCGTCTCCACCGCGGAGATCCTCCCGTCGACGCCCACGAGCAGCGAGGGGCGGCAGTCCAGCAAGAGGCGACGGAAGATCTCCCTCTTCGAGCGGATCGCCTTCGCCTGCGTCTGCTGCATCAGCCCCTCGCCCCGCACACATGATATCGACATCGAGGAGGGCGCGTCGAGGGAATCAGAACCGAAGGATCCAGAAAAGCAGCTGCAGGAGACGAATAACAACAAAGAGGCTGAGCCACAATCGCCGTCGCCCCATGCCCCGGACCCGTCGTCATCTACTTCTACTACTGCTACTTCCGGTGAGTGATCGTCGTGAACGTGGCTCTACTTGTTCTCGCACAACACGCATTGACACCACGCTGCAGCAGTCGCCTCGCCCCCCGCCTTCGCCGTGGCCCCCCCAGTGGCCACCTCCGCCTCGTCCGACACGGCTGACACAGAGATCTCCGTCGTCGTCCCGCCGACGCCCACGCGCCAGCTCCTGCCGCTGGAGGAGACAGACGGCCTGACGTCCGGCGCGGTGCAGCCCCCAGGCTCGACCGGCGACGAGATCAAGACCGAGGTGCGCGTCACGGTCGGGGAGAGCGATGACTCGGACGAGCCCTTTGACGACGAGCCGTTCGTGGACGGCCGGCAGCTGGAGGACTGGGAGGATGAGGAGCAGAGGCTTATACGACAGGGCGGAGCGGGTATCCCTCTGGACGAGGTGCGTCTCTTGTCTATCGCGCGCCACTGCCACTTATAACTAGCAACTAACGACCATCACCATCAGGATGGACGACCACAGCCTTTGCTACCCATGTTAGAGCCCAAATACGCTGGACGCAAATGCCTTGTACTAGACCTAGATGAAACGCTGGTGCACAGTAGCCTAAAGGTAAGGTTTGCACTGCGATCCCGCTTTGTTCGCCGGACGCGCTGACGTCTGAGATTCGTCCAGCCTGTGCCGGCTCCGGACTACGTCGTGCCCGTCGAGATCGAGAATAATTGGCACAACTTTTACGTGCTCAAGCGGCCCGGGGTAGATAACTTCCTGAGAAAGATGGGAGAGCTGTACGAGGTCGTGGTGTTCACCGCCAGTCTAAGCAAGGTAAATTTCATCACTCTGTATCGGAACTCCCGCACAGCGATGCTGATGTCTTTTGTGTTCCCTAGTACGCCGACCCCGTCCTCGACAGGCTGGACCCCACGCAATCCGTCGCCCACCGGTTATTCCGCGAGAGCTGCTACAATCACCGAGGAAACTACGTGAAGGTCGGTATCATTCATCTTGTCCCTTTTGCCTCCCCGCAATCTCCAATTTCATTGATACTGATAATTGCCCATGTGCAGGACCTCTCGCAATTAGGCCGACCGGTCGGCGACACGATCATTTTGGACAACTCGCCCGCGTCGTACATCTTCCACCCGCACAACGCCGTGCCGGTCTCGTCGTGGTTCAACGACCCGCACGATACCGAGCTCACGGACCTCTGTCCCTTCCTCGAGGACCTGAGTACTGCGCAGGACGTGCGCGGGATCTTGAATCCGTTCGTTGATATCCCATAACATTCACATCGCCCCCAATTCCTCCACCCCGAATACTGGTGTTCGGCCTGCGTAACCCCGTAACCAGTAGCTCTTCAGCTGCCATCACAGGACCGTCGGGCATTCAACAGCCCAATATGAGGACAGCGTCCTGTCGCTATTTATCGGCCGCCCCAAGAGCGCTGCCCGCCCACCACCCATCCATCCACACCGTCCGTCCCTTCCATCCCCACTTGACCCTAAATTTCAATCAGCCTCGCCCCATCCACATCCACACACCCATATACGGAGTTGCCCGCCTAGGTTGTCATATACCCATCATCTAGTGAGTCTCAACCCAATTGCGATCGCGATCTCGTGCTGTGTGCTTATCGCGTTTTGTTATCTGGCAGGCTGTTGACTTGCTGTGATCACTCGCAATGCCGCAGAGAGCTATACTCACCCACACTCGTTTGGCTGACACACCCACTGTCACTGTGCCGTTTCCCTTCTCACTCTGTCCCGGTCTCTCGTCTACGTCTCTGTCTCTCAGTCTCTCTGTTTTTATCTGTCTCTCCCGCTCACCATGTGTGCGTATCGGCTGCTCTGTGCCTCGCTGTGCGACCCGCTTGCTGATATACGCGCACAATACACAGTGTTATACCAGACCGCACGAGGATGTGTCACTCGGAAGCTGTATACCCTCGCAGTACTAACCTGTCTGTAGTTTTCCCTTTCCTTTCCCTCTCTCCCTCTCTCTGGCCCTTCCGTTCTATTTCAACTTTGTCTTTGTTATTTCACCTGTGTCGTAGTTGGCAATCACGAATCGAGATGAGCTCATGACCACACGTCCTGCCAGCCAGGCTGCAGTGCCCCGTTACATATCCGCACACCTCAGCATATGCCACTCGCCCCGTCTGCCCTAAACCTGCAGCTTCTATCGCCGCTGCCGTCTGGCCATCACCCATCCGTGCTGCGGTCAGCCCCAGTGGCGTCTTAAGCTTAAGCTTCCGAGTCTCGAGACTCAGACTCCAGAGTGCTCGTCCTGTTGATAAGAGTGCCCGACCCACTAGGACGTTTGCACGTCGAAACGTAGGATCGTCGGCTCTTCTCCGCCTATCCCTGACTGGTGTACCACATACCCCGCTGTTTCCCCATGGCACGCTTCCCCGACAATAGGTGGGCAGGTGAACCAGGTGCCGCCGACGACGGGACGACACACACCGACGGGTGTCCGCACCCAGGTATGGCAGCCTCGGACACGGACGGTGGGAACCGCGGCCCCCTCCTCTGGATTCTTCCTACGTACCTGAGAGCCATGAGGCAGGGTGCACCAGCCCTGTCACCTGTCCTGCCCACGCACCGTGCAAGCTTAAGAATAACCGCACAACCGCACTGGTCGGTGGTATGCATGTCATGCCATACTTGCCACACTCTCTCGAGGTTCCTGCGCCAGTGCGGGGGTGTGGGTGTGTGGATTCGATTCGAGCTTAGATATATATGTATACGGATTCTTCATTTCAGAACGGGGCACGCTCTCGTCCGGCATTCACGCTGCACACTGCATCGCTACTTAAGACGGAATCTCGCTTTCCAAGGGGGCTCGCGCGCGGCACCGCAGCAGCACTTTCCCTCCCTGCCTACTACTCGCCACTCGCGGCTCCCTTTTCCTTATAACTTGGTACATACACACATCTAGATCCTCCGCACAGTCCACAGACCACGTCCAGATATGGGAATTCCACGACGGCTCCTGCGTCTTCGTCTCCGTCGCGTTCGTCTTCAATGCCCGTCCGCGCTCGACTCCTCCTCCCACGGGCTGAACTTGGGCTTGCGCATGCGCGGGAGCGACTGCAGCCACGCGAAGCTCGGCGAGAGCAGCGAGCGGTTCGCAGACTCCGCCGGCTGTTGGTGCTGGTGTTGCTGCTGCTGCTGCGCGGCGATGGCGTGCGCGTGGCTCGGCGACGACGGCATGCTGCCGATGGCGACGTCGCTCAGCGTAGGCAGCCGCTCGAGGCTCGTGTTCGTCGAGGAGCCCATCGCGCGCGACAGCGCCTCACGCTCCGCCGGCGACGGCGCGAACGCGCGCATCGACAGCGTCGAGAAGATCGAGTTCGTGTCCCCGTCCTCGGCCGGCGCGAACACGGTCGGCACGCTCAGCGACGACGCGAGGTGGTGTGCGTCGAAGTGCGCCGCGGGCTGCTTGTGCATGCCGAACATCGTCGGCAGCGCCGGGAAACCTTTCTTGAACTGGAACACCTTCGCCTCGGGGTTCAGGCCCTTCTTTTCCTTGGGCTCGCGGTCGCTGCGGTTCGAGGAGAACCACCGCCGGTGGCCGCCGGCCGTCTTCTCACCCTCGTCCGACTCGTGCGTGCGCGCACGCGTGAGCGGCTGAGGATCTGACGATGTGCGCAGGGCGTTGACTAGGTAAGTACGTTCGGTCTCGACTCCGTCGCTGGTGATGCGGTGGCGCAGCGGGAGAGGGGGCGGCCGGATTTCGAAGGGATCGTGGTTGTCGACACCGTCAAAGGACGGGCAGGTAAGCGAGGTGGGCGATGCACTGAAGACTCCAGGACTCTCGACGGGATGCACATTGAACGGGTGCATCTTCCGCCAGTTGCGGTCCAACACAGCGTCGTTCTCGGACTGGAACGAGCGCGATAGGTCCTCGCCCGCGCCGACGCCCTCCAACGACTTGATCAAGCTGGTAGGTATCAATGATGTGCTCCGTGGCGAGATGCCCATGCCGCCATTCTCAAGCGGGGGCACCTCAAGCTCGTTGTCGCCGAAAGGGGAAAACCGTGTCGATTGCGTGCGTCCAGACGAAAGCGAGGGGAGATCGTCCTGCAGCATCGCGCGCATCGGGACCTGTCCAGGTGCGAAATTGCCGTCCGAAATGCCGTTACCGTTGCCGTTGCCAGTGCGTGTGTGGTCGCGAAAGTTCGATATGCCGCCGAGTGATAGGTGCCTGGGCCGAGGGGACGTCGAAAACCGTGACTCCTCCGAGAGCGACGAGCCTCTGTCGCGCGTGGGCGGCATCGGCGGGAAGACCTCGATGTGCTCTGCGCGGTCGCTGCTGATCTGCGCGTGGGGATCGAGCGGGGGCGCACCTGACGCAGGCGACATGATAGGTGACCAGACGGGCACATCCGCAGGGTCCTGCGTGTGTACGATATGCAGCGGGTAGAACGCGCGGTCCTGTTTCCTCAGCTCCGCCTGCTCCTTCGCGCGCATCAACCGCTCCTCCTCTCTCGCGATCCGCTCCTCCAGCTCCTTAGCCCGCGCGCTCAGCGCTACGACCACGTCCTCTGCCACCCGTATCTCCTTGCGCTTGTGCTCGAGCTCTGCCGTCATGTCCGCCTCTGCCTTGTCACCCTCCTCCTTGCATCGAACGATCGCCTGCTCGTCCTCGCCCATACGCACAACCAATGCACCAATCTCCTTGTCCAGCCGCTCAATCCGCTCGCTCGCATCATTCCTTGCACTCTCCGCCGCGCGCAGCCTCTTCTCCGCCTCCCGCTTGCCCGCCTCGGCCGAACGCTTCGAGTCCTCCAGAGTCTTCGTGCGCGCCTTCAGCTCAGCACGCGCGGCGTCTTCAGCACGTTTGCGCTCACGCTGCGCATCCAAGTCTCCTTGTATCGCGGCATGAGACTCGGAGGCTTGTTTGCGGAATTCACTAAGTTGGTTTCGAATATCGTATACAGATGCGGTTGACGTGGATATTTGCCGCAATAGATCGCTTATTACCGGTGAGTTGTCGAAAATAGCTGACGCTGACGGATGCAGCTGCGGCGGGGCTAGCTTGGCTGGTTCCGGTATAGGCGTGGCTGGTGGATGAGGTGGCAATTGTGTCTGCCGCTGTGCGTGTGCCTTGTCATTTTTCGAGTTAGATGTTGATGGTGGGATCCGGGGTGCATGTAGAGGAAGAGATGCGGATTTCGGTAGTGGTGGCGGGGTAATACTGCGTGGCGCATTGTTCGTAGTTCGCTGCAATGACCGTTCTGTGCCTCGTGACTTCGACGGTGACTCCCGGGTGGCAAGAGAAATGTGCGCCGACGGTGCTGGCGGAAGACCTATCCAGCCGTGACACGACATTTCAAAATAAGCTCGCATTTAGATTTTGGCAAAACGCACCTTCGAAGCATTCGAGATTGACATTATCCAGCGCCTTCATGTCCAATACACCAGAACTGCACCTCTCCGCATCTTTCGAGTTCGTCATTGAGTCAATCCACCATGACTGAATCGGCCCTCCCCTCCACCACTTTCCAAATGCACCAATAAACCAGGACTCTGACACCACGAACCCGCAGCTTTCTACGTGGGCGAGCAAGCCCCTTCTTGCTGATCGATTAGACGCGCCAGAAGGTAGGACGGCTGCGATGGTCAAGATCCCGAAGCTGTAGAAGACATGTTTGGGCGTGCGTAAGGACACAGTGGCACGGTTTGCGAAATGGAAGGGCGTAGATGGATGCGCTTTCGCAGTGCCCTTGACTATACGCCGAGAGATATTGAAGTGGACGCCTGAGTCCTCCGAGTCATTACGCTCATCCTGATTGGAGTCATCGAGACGACTGAGGTGTTGACGGAACGATTGCTCGGTGAGGTACGTGCGAAACGAGGTCTCAGACGGGTTTGTCAGATAGGCTGCGGGGCACGAGTTTCACGATCGACAAAGCGGAGCCGGAGATGAGGGAGCAAAGACCATGCGGCGGAAAGCGAGGATAGGGCACGTTGAAAAGAAGGAATAGTTCATATGCCAGGTTAATGTCATGACATGTAAAAGAGACAAGATACGGACGTACCAAGGACCAAAATTATGATCACAAAGATCGTAGCAAAGAACATGGATTGTATGTCTACTTTGCGCAGAACTCTGTGCACCGAAGACAGAGGGGAGTGTCCGCCATAGAGCATGACGCCAAGACCGCCGAAGACCATAGTAAGAGGGAGTAGTGGGACTCTGCCCTTGAAAGCGACTTGAGTGGCGGTGCCTCCTGGCGGGGTCGTGCGGTTTGGATGAGGAGATAGGTTGGCCGACAGATTGACGAGGGGACGACAGAATGGCGCCCCCAGCCAGTGTAAAATAGAGAGAAATGGGGGTAAAAGAGAGCAGGTGAATACTGAGGGAAATGTTGGGGATAACGTTGAGGATAATGTGGAAAGAGGTGAGGGAGAGTGGAAGGAGGAAAGAAAGCCTCGAAAAAACACACAACAACCAAAACAGCCTCGAGGCAATTCCTCTGCCGGGACTGCCTTTCTCGGTCGACCAGCCGGACTCCCTCCGGACTTGTCCCCCGTCGGACCTCGTTTCGGACCAGACCGGCGCCGACCATCCCTGTCCCGGACGCGGTTGCTGCCAAGCCCGTGCGATGGTAGATACAATTATTGTAATCTACAACATGGACAATGACTATCATCCACAGCGGTCGACAGTGGTCGACGATGGTGTACGACATAGGACACATTCTGCCACCCTCTGCCACCTCCGCCAACGCTATCTACCCTCGCTGACCCGGGTACACACCGGGATGGAAAAGAAATCATCTCAACTGCCATCATTTTCCTTCCCCACCTTCTGCTCACCACCGTCCACCTGATACACGCTCGCCCCTTCTCTTACGTATCATCGGTCCTCCCTCACCTGATCTACTCTATCGATGAGCCACCTCCTTCCTACTCAACCCAGCGGCAGCACATCAGCCAGAGCATCACATACACGGCTAGTCGCCACATCAAAACATACGTCGAGGCTCACACGACACACACCGTCTGCTCGCACTCGCAGCGTCATCTCTGCGCACTAGCGTCTTCACCTCGCTTCTGGCGCGGTGTCTGATTATCGCTGGACTTGCGAACAGCGAGAGATATATCATATCATATCATATCATACACAGCAGAGCACATGTGAGTCGCCATCTCGTCGCGCCAGACCCACGACCCTGCCCTCGAACTCAGCCCAATACATACGCCTGCTTCTCAATGAACCGAAGTTGAGACGCAATACGGCGTTCTCGCTTGCCAGAGTTCATGCTCAAGCCTCAGGCTCCGCAGACACGCTACACGCTTCACACGCACTGAAGGCAGGTGTCGATGGCCGTATCAACCTAATGTGATTCCCGCTCCCGCCTTGTGATTTCTGACGTACGTCTGCGTTCACCACACCTCCTTTCTTCCACTCCTACATTGATATCAATATACACAGCGTCCGGTGTACGCGATGGCCTGCGGCCGGTTGCCCGGTGTTCAGCCACAAATCCGCGGGCTGTGATACTGCGAGCTGAGGCACGAACCACGATCTGTGGTGCACTAACTCTTGATCATTGCTGATGTGATTCCAGCAATGCAGGGCGGTCACTACCCATGCATCTCATCGTGTAACCATGCATTGCAACATCGACGAGCATAGCAAATCCCATGGGCCGCGTTAGATCTATCAGAGACATCGCGATTTTGTCCTTCGAGCATTCACTTGCCCTCCGGAATCTCGTACACACCATCCAAGACTCGGACTCGGATCCGCTTGCCGTCGTTCTCGGTCAAGATATGTAGACAAGAAGCTGTAAACATGTCAACTGATTTTACATCGCTTTGAATATGATCCAGATGGCTTGTATTTTGATCTCGATTCCTCGAAGGGCATGATGAGATTGAATCGAGACGAGCTGGTAGGCCTATAACTTTCGACGATAGCTCACAGCAGCTCTGCGATGGCTCAAATCGCCTTTTGGCACTGGCCCACGATTAGATGGACATACCGTCAGTATCTCGTCTCGTCTGAGCCCATGTTTTCTCAAATCGCGTGTGCTATGCTTTGTTTCAGGTCAAGTTCCCCATCGCCGGAAAAGCGAGGAACCACCGTTTGCAATATGTTTAGGTTGAACCCAGAGCTGTCGGCAGCCACGTATACAGACAGGCTCTGTCGTACGAGTACGAGGAACCCCAGCGAGTCGAATTTTCAATTAGCTGCGCATCGATGGTTGGGCATATTCTATATTCTCGTGTCTGGGCGCGTCATCAGTAGTATTAGCACTGTGCACCGTGTGCACAGTCCCTCTACGTCGTCTGGGATACCTCAGTACGCGTATCAGGCTAAAGCACCGATAGATGACTATGATTCGACGCCGCTTCAGTACGTTCACTGGAATGAAAACAATGCTACTCAGTTAGCAAGGTCACCATTCCGATTGAGCCCAGAGCCGTGAGACGTTAAAACGCTGCGGTTGGGTACTTCAAGCTGCGTTTACTGTAGCTATACACTGGGTAAACAGGATGTATGTGAAACAGTTGAGAGAAGTACTCCTTTCGTACTTCACATTCTACTGCATGATTTCTTGCGGAGAGTAAGAAACTGAGTGCTTCTGATGGAGCATAAGGTCAGAAGATGCAACCAGCGAGCACGAAACTCCATAAAGTATTATACAGAAATGATGTAGAGTCAATTAGTGACCTAAATTCATTCGTACTTGCATGAGTTGCGTTGATTCATGATTAGTTTTGTCGCTGCGTTCTGTAGCTTTGTGGCGTGGGAATATTTCCGCCAAGCGAAATTGCAATCGAACGCGAGCTTGAACCTCCCTGCACAGAATCACTACATACCTTACGACACTATGGCACGCCGCATCATTGGCCTTGCATTCCAGCTTTACTGCCTTGATATGACTATGACGTGCAAGCACGACTCGAAATCACAGCAGTACTGTCGACACGCTTCTCTGTTCGGTTCACTGCTGCCTTCAGCACCCTCATGTCGGCGATATCGATAAACTGTAATTGAAACCTTCTCTTAGAGTCGACCACTCCTTTACAGCTCATCCTGACACTGTCTCGTATCCCCCGCGTGTCGTACGAAGCAAGTTATCCGCGCAAAAGCTGCCGACGCGTCACGCACGTACGTACTACCAGTGCAACTCCCAGAAGCAAGATAATGCAAGTACTAGTAGACGCGTGCAGAATCCTGGTAGCGCTTCACCTTAAAGTTTGATTGGCATAGCATCTCACACGATCTCTCACGCCGCTACGAGATAAGTATCCCAGCAGATTACTACCGCCACCTTCAACTGGAACTTGTCCTTGTACCGTCAAGAACAAGATGAACGGCGATTACCCGACTTGCTCGAAGGATGCTGTAGAGCGAGACTTCGCCACACTCCGACAGTCCTACAATCTCGGTCTCCCAATGCGTTGGAAGGAGACTAGGAAAGACGAGGATTTGGAGATATCGGAGGACGGACAGGAGGTACGATGTGCAGGTATGTATCACACAGGTATCAGTCTCCTCGCGGCTATAATGACATCTAGGGGGGCATGACGATATGAGATTCACGAAAGAAATCTCGCTATACGGGGACCATCCAATAGACAGTGATCGCGGACTGTATTTCTATGAAGTACAGGTGATCAAGAAAGATCGACCTAGGAACATCTACGGCATTAGGTATGTGCAACGGAGTGCTCCTTCAAGACACGATTACAGGATGCTAAGATACCATGACCTTTATAGGCACTTGGCACTTGGGTACGTGACCTGATCTTTCGAGATATCACCCCGCGTTCCCTACATTCTCCAAACAGGTTTGCCTACAAGAATTCTTCTGCAGGAAGCAGCTCCTCAGACCTGCGATGGACATCGAAACATACCGAAGACGGTGCATTACAGGCTGATCGTCATCATTATAAGAACATCCACAAAGAGTTCTCAGGTAAACTTCATCACTACACTGCAAGGACACGTTCTGACCACTCTTTCAGCTGGTGACACGGTTGGGTGTGGGATAGATTTTGTCCATGGCTTCTATTTCCACACCGTGAATGGCTTGTTTGTAGGCGAGTTCCATTGAGCTTATTTAAATTTTGTCGAACTCAATCCCTATAATTCTTCAGGCTCGATCCCTGCAGACGAGATGGAAGTGAACAGTATATACCCTTCTGTGATGTTATACGGACATCTGTCAACTCATCTATGTACTAATTTCGGTAGTAAACCTTATCGAACAATCACAGATGGGCTTCTTGAAGACCTAGCAAGAGAACGACTTGCGTATCAGGAGAATACAAGGAGGTTGCCTATGATATCTGGTGGGCAAACGGTCGTACGTGCAGTTGAAAATGAACGCACCTTTTCCTCGAGCGATCAGAAATCTTGGAAACGAGGCATAACAACAAACTTCCCAATCCCTGTGTCAACCAATTTCTTCTACTTCGAGGTAAAGATTATCCGTCAAGATGGGTGAGCATGTTATCAATTGTCTTTCCCTGTTCTCTGACAAGTCAGAGATTTTTAGATCAATCGCCGTGGGGTAAGTCGTATCGATCATGGGAAAAATTACTAGTGATCGACCAAAACTACATCAAAAGCTGCGTCTCTGGACATGAGAGACTCCTCGATCTGCCCGTTGGTCGCAACAACTCCTGGATTTGGGATGGCCATGACGGAAAGTTTCATGGACCATATCAAACAGATCATACTGTCAGTTTCCAAGGTAAGCCGACACACAACCTTACCGATTTCAGTGCTCACGAATAGAAAAGCGGGTGATATAGTAGGCTGTGGTCTTGATCGCGTAACAAGCCAAATGTTCTATACAAAGAACGGAAATTATCTAGGTACGCCCTCTGTCATTATTGTTACGCTTCGAGTAATATATCATTCTAGGTATTGTATTCCAGCATGTTGGGAAGAGTCCGACATTCTCTCTTTACCCAGTTGCCCTATTCAGCGATGGTGCTTCGGGGTGCTTAGAGATGAATTTCGGGCAGTCTCCTTTCGTCTATGACATACCAAGCCATCTCGTCAGAGCATCTGCTTCAAAAGCTGCCGCGGGAATCATTGCCGCGAGTTTACCGCCTGAAACAATCTATCGGATACTCTTGTTATTATTGTCAACGCCGTCCAATCAAGATTTGCTTTTCCTCCAACACAAACGTACTGTCGGTCTTTGCAGACTCACATGCCGCTACTGGAACCGCGTCTGTCGTCCTTTGCTCTTTGCAAACCTGGCCCTTAGGACCACAGAAGATCTGACTCCGATGCTCGAATTCATGACACCTCCCGTGGACCCTATTTCCAAGTACATTCGTAATCTAACTATACGAGACGGACGACACGAACTGTGGTCCCACATGGCTCTTCTTCGTCTCTGTAACAGGTTGCCACAGTTGGAGACTCTTTGCGTTGTCGGACGAGCGACGATTGATCGCCCAGAACAAACCTATCGTGATCATCAACTCCGCCCACCTTTCCTCTCCAACAGACTTATTGCGACCTTCTGCGGATTTCAGTCTATCTGGCGCCTACGCCTCACGTCTTTCCACTTCTCGTCTTTTCATGATGTGGCACAGATTCTCAGCTCACTCCACAAGCTGAAGACTTTCACTGCCAACATTCTTACTTGGTCACGTCAGGTATCTTCCCCGCTACCTCGCCTCCCGTGTCACATCGACAACCTGACTGTCTCCTATTGTTCTGATCCTGTTCCATTCTTAAACCTCCTTCGGATGTTGCAGGGGTCGGCTGGCCGTGATCCTGATCAGGTAGTTGAAGATGAAGAGGCCATAGTCATTCGCGATATTAGTCAGATTGTGGTCGTTGACCATTCGTCTCGCTTTCATTTCCAAGTTGTCGATAATCCCACACATCTGCACTTGACAAGTGGCGACTATGGTAAGCCGACGCTTCTTTAGAGATATTCTTGCATTCAACCTTTCGCAGAGCTCAGTATACGTGGACAACAACATGATGGGTGCAAATCTAACCTCGCATTTCAGATGGACAAGTACACCGCCGATAGCGATGTTAGGCGCGTTTCTGCCGTGTACATAACCGTGGAACTTGATATCGCGAGGAGGACGGATTGGAAGCGAGTAGACGAGTTACTCTCGTCTCTGAGGGGTCTGTCAGGAAAATCCGTCACCGTCGAAGTGGTGGTGCTGGATGATCACATGGCCCCTCACTCATACTTCGTAGCTGCTCCTGACGTCGTCTCGGATATAGAGGGATTGATGTCACGATTGAGGATGAGCCAGAAGCTGGTAGTCCAACTGCAGGGAGGGGAATGGACCATGCGACCAGAAATGATCAATTACAAGAAGTCAATAGTATCGCGAAAAGGATCCGAATCTGCTGGGCAAGAGGTCGCTTCTGGCGAAGCGCAGAGTCAGGAGACCCAGCCAGGGGAAGACAACGCTGTCGCTGGAAATATGTAGACAATCCAATGTATAATGGGACCGATGCCAAAGATGTATATAAATTGCAATGCCGTACAAACCGCGATACCAGGAAATATGGATGGGAGGTTGGCAGTCCGTGCTAAGCACGCTAACACGCTGCGAGCCGCAAGCTTGCATTAATGTGCCCAATCTATATGTGGGACAGACTGTCTTCCGCATAGAGGTTACGGGGAGAGTGGCCGTTACTACTAGTAGGACTCTGAGCGGGTTCCGCCGGGAGCTCCGCTCGAAGCGATCTTGATTAATCGCTGAGATGGCACTCGCCACATTGCATCCACAGACGCACCTCGTTGATATTTTCATGTCGTTATAATGAAATGTTTCCCCATATGTCTCCATCCTCATACGAATCCCGGGACATACCTTCCTAGTACCATCCATCACCAACGTTCTTCCTCTGCTCTAACGTTCCACAGGTGGACTCCGAACTTTCCTGGGAAGGCCCATCTCAGTACAAGAAGCTTCGACAATTCATCTTCAACCCTACTCCCTCAAACAACAGACTTGCTGCAGACCTACCAAGGGTTGGTCACACTTGGCAAGATTCAATCGGACCCTGAACAGATTCGAGTGGTGACGCAGGCACGTTACTGATAGTTGGCTATTCGATGTGTATGAAATCAACGCTGATGACCTATACTACATCAGCTGCGAAGGCTGCAGAAAGACTTGGTTCATTATGCACCACCCGCTCTTACCTCTCATTACTTGGACAACACGCCCACGATTAACCGAGCGACGGAGATCCCCGACGAGCCCCAACCATGGTGGTTTCGTACTTCGAAGGATGCTGAAGTATCTGCAGATCTCAAAGCTCTTGTACGAGTCAAGACACACGCAGAAGATTTAGCGACTTTGACGACGCCTAAGGTACTCCATCCTCTATCAAGCCTATCAAGCACACTTCCTGATCATTCCATAGGGCTTGCTACTCACAGGTCCGCCCGGCTCCGGGAAAAGCTTCCTTGTGGATCTCTGGTTCAATGCCGTCCCCACCCCGTATAAGGCTCGTAAACACTACAACCAACTCGTTCTAGAAGTATATCGCGCCGTCTGGGAGGAGACACAGCTCAGGATGGATAGCGTTCATGGCGAGCCTTCTCAAATGACCTCTGAACCTACACCATCCTGGAGCCGGAAAATTCGTGAGAGCTGGCGCAAGCTCGCGACTGAGGGGTCTCTTCCTGCAAGATGGACCCGCAGACCCAACATTGGTTACCTCACGGCCTCAGCCGCGACACAGAATACTATTGCGTTTGCGGTCGCGCAGCGTTTGATCCTCCGGCACTGGCTTCTCGTTTTCGACGAAATTCAGCTACTTGACGTCTCAAGCGCCACGCTTTTGGCGGACGTATTATCTTGGTTCTGGCGTTTCGGCGGCATAATCGTCGGTACATCCAACAAGGTGCCAGATGACCTCTACAAGAACGGCGTCCAACGCGAGCGTCTGGAGCCGTTCGTTGAGGCTATGAAGGTCCGATGCCCAGTGATCAGCATGCGAACAGAACGCGATTGGCGAGAGGTCAGAGCCGGTACGGGAATTGGAAGAACATGGTACACGTATGATAATGAGCCAGATTTTCGTCGAAAGATGAATCAACTTGCCTTTGGCTCCGCTAGTGAAGGTGCAGATTCGCTGCTATTTGTCCTACTCATTGAAAAAGACTGACATTATATCTGCTTAGGACCAATGCCTCGGGTATTGACTGTCTTCGGAAGGGCTCTCAATGTGCCGTGGACGCGCGACGATACGTGCAAGTTCACATTTCAGGAGCTGTGTAATGAGGTACAGTTTCAACTTAATCGTGAATGTGCAGAAAATGTTCACAACTTTCGTTTAGTCCCTTGGGCCTGCAGATTATCTGACTCTGGCATCAACCTTTCGGACCGTCGTATTGATCGATGTTCCAATACTGAAGCTCTCCGCAAAGGACCAAGCGCGACGGTTTATTTCCCTAATTGACGCCCTCTACGAATCCCGCTGCAGGATCGTCTGTCTCGCGGAGACAGAACCCGAGAACCTGTTCTTCCCTGACGCCTTCCAACCTTCCTCACCTTCACCTGGAGGGGACATCGACATGATGATGGCCGAGGCCGTCGGTGCGATACGCAACGTATATCGTCCTAACGTATCCTCCTACGACAACTCCAGTACGTCAGAAGAACCGTCGATATCACATACATCAGCACCTGCACTGGACACACTTTCGATATTCTCTGGCAAGGACGAGCAGTTCGCATTCAAGCGGGCGCTGTCGCGGCTGTTGGAAATGACAAGCGAGACTTATCAGCGCGATGAGCTATGGGCTCCATTACCCACCGCTTCGAGGAAATGGGAGCGCATCGGAAGCACCGGCGGTAAAGGTCGGACATTATTGTCCATGCAGGATCCCTCCGTGCCTCGGTTCCCATCCCACACCCAATCTGACTTTGCTGAAGAAGCTGCATCCGAAGGCGACGTGCTTGCTGGGTCCCTGCTCAGACCGGAAGCACCGCGGATACGAGCAGAACACGTTTGGGGCGTTCATGACGAGGAAGGAATGGATGGCGCTGGTGACACTCGGGTTGAATCCCGCCGCGTCGAGAAGCCGTCGAAATAGCATTCGGAGCTACTTTGCAGCCAGAATCTAAGACCGGAACGCAGAAGTATCGTCTTTGAGTGTGCACCAGTCCCATTGAAGCATACCTTCGGCTTGCACAAGCCGCCTGACTATCGCTCCCCACATCCGCAGAACCGTCTAACACCACATCTCTTGGACTGACTGAACTCGTCAGCTCCTACGCTCGTCATTCACTTGTATTCTACTCCGGGTTAAGCTCAGACGCTTTGCTCGCAATCTCGATTCAATGTTATTCACGCGGACACCGTGCAACGAGCGATGTCTTCGCCGTCTTCAAGGCCTTAGAGCATCCCAGGAGATGGAGCAAAAGGACTCAGTAGCAGAACAGCAGAAGTAGAATGTCAGAACCGAGCAAAAGCCTGAAAGGGATCCGGACACAACGATCAGTGATGCGGAAACCAAGGGAAAGGTGAGTTACTTGAATGTTGTAGATGACCGATGGCGGCTTGGAAGAAACTCGACGAAGGCATTATCAAGGGTATTTCAGACGATGTCTCTTCTATGTTCGGAAGTCTGCTGCGCTTATTTTGCTATCGCAGTTTCTGAGGCTGTATCCGATAACTTTCTCGTACATAGAGATGAGGATGCATCTTTTCCTAGTACTTGTCGCACACAGATAACAGGTCAGGTAACTACGTATCCTCATTTGGTAATACATTTGTCCCAGCTATCTGCAGGATCTTTTACAAAATACAAAGAGGTCGTAATTGTTCAACGTGAGCTACTTTGGTATGGGAACGGGCATATTCATATCCCCATCCACGTTCAAAGCGATGAGGAACCGACTGACGAAGTTGTAGAACCCGACCGTCGCCGTGGCTTCCACAATCTGCCTGTCGTTGAGATGTTTCTTCAGGCCGTTATATACCGAGTCGGGTACAGAGATCGACTTGGTGACGTGGTCCGCGAAGAGCATCGCAGCGGATTGCTCCGGTGAGAGGGAGCTTTTGGCGGTGTTGAAGAAGGGGGGCGCCAGGCGGATTAGGAGAAGCTGTTCTGTGGTCAGGCCGGCGGCACGCCCAACAGGCTCGTGCTGAAGCCTGTATGCATGGATGATGAATGAATACATGCTGCGAACCCGTGTAGCTGCCTGACGCTTACCATTGATATGCCGCTTTGTTCAATGCACCAGCACGCAGAATCTACAGTTGCGACCCAGGGTAGAGTCAGCGCCGTCCAAGTCAGTGAACACGACCTTGGCAGGCACGCACCATGAGCTCGCGCATGTCTGCGGGGATGGAGTTGTTGTCTCTTATCACGGTGGCGATGTCATTCCAGGAGGCGGAGATGAGCTCGGCGTTGAGTCTAGAGTGCACCGTCAGCGAATGAGAAATGAATGGCGAGAACGGGCGCGCGGCATGAGACACCTACAGGACACCGTCCAGGGCAAGTAGAGTGCCATTCCTGCGCGCCCGTATTGCGTCTGCAGCCTGCAGAACAGGGTTGCATGATCAGCAGTATGGTCATGGAGCAAATGTGGGTGATGCGTACAGGGTCTGTCCCTGGAGGTGGGAGGACATACGGTACTCGTGCAGGCGCAAAAGTGTCTCTTGGCTTCAATGCTGGTCCTCGTGAACCGAGGACGACATTGGCAAAGAGCGAGCATACGAGCAAGAAGAGTACGCGTAATTGGGCTGAGCTCGTCATGTTCAGTGGTATGAAAGCCTGCCTGTGAGCTGTAGACTGCTGCAAACTGTGTCCTATCACTGCTATATATACGCTTCATTGAACTTTAGCAGACCCGAGTTTGTTCGAGGAGCGTATGCAGCACATCATCATTAGGAAGGAACTTTGATGCGAGTTGTTCGGAGTGGAGTCTAGAAATCTTCCGCCTAGGGAGAACCACCGAGCAGTACCAAAGCAGTACAACAAATGAGGACGAAAAGACTTACATGACGAACGTGGACGCTGAGCGCAATTCAATGATGAACGCAAATATCTCTCGGCCGACCACTTCATGATGTACGGCTGGCAGATAGCGATGAACGATAGACAGACTCGATTCGGCTCGAGTGTGTATGTATACATGCAGAGATGCAGAAGCAAAGACGGTGATATATATCTATAGATGCATCAAGTATCCGTCAATTAGAAAGATCCAAGGGGCACAGTGCATGTGGGGTATCTGAGTTTTGTTATGAAGGCGTGTATACACGAAGCGAGTTGATCTCCCAGTAGGCATTGTCGAAGGCGTATGGATTGTTGTTGACAACTGCAAGCAGCTAGCGTAAGATGGTGGCTTGACACTGCGATAGGTACAGGCACTCACAATCCACACAATTACCGCCACAACCTGATTGTGTGAAATCAGGACCAGCCCAGTCACCCTGAGAAAGAGCTTCATCAGGCACGGTGGACGATAAGAGGGACAAGAGCGACTCACACAGAACGTCAGGTCGAACACCATGACATGAGGGTCGAAGTGGCTGCCGTAGTCGCACCAGTCGCCCACCGGGAACTCTGCGTCGGGCGCGCCCCACGTAGGGTTGGGGGTTATGGTGGTGGGCCCGGCGATGAAGAAGTCCGGCTGGCTGTGCTGCACCTCGGACGGCACGGAGGGATCGTCGCGTTGCCAGAACCAGACGCGGATGCCCTCTGCTCGCGTGCGCACCATGACGAAGTATCCGCCGCCGCGTGAGTTGAACGACGAGCCGTAGGACGCGCCCTTGGTGAAATCGGTGCCGCAGCCTTGGTTGAAGTTCACGTTGGTGTCACAGTTCGTGGAACGGGTTGTGCTGTATCAAGTAGAGAGGGTCAGAGCGCGTCAAGCGATGGGGACGTGAACGTACCCAGTCTGGGAGCGTTGCTGGGGCATGAGACAGTTAGGGGTCGTATGCAGGGATGCTAAGTTCTGTGTAGCCTGATTGACGCCTTGAAAAGAATCAGCATCGATGGTGTATAGCTGGGGTTATAGCATACCTTCTACGATATCTATCTCTCCGCCTTGGGGCCAAGGCCCTTTCTGGCTAAGCGTCCAGAAGGCTGGCCAAGTGCCGCATCCTTCTGGCATGTGTTGCAGATCCAATACGATGACCTGTTCATCGTACGCTTGCCATGACGATATGCGCACACTGTCTCGTCCTCGTGCATTATCCGGAACGACCTTCGTGTTGTCCGCGCGCATGATGAATGTTGAATCAGTAGCTGTAATTCAGTGTAAGCAAGCTGACTGTTAGGATACACGAGATCTCTCGGCAGACCGTATGTCAAATTGTTGGCGATGCCGTAACCCTGGTCAACGTAGTTGACGCGGCCGTGTGTGGGATCATCGAACGTCTCCCATTTCCAGCCCGAGTAGAAGTCGTTTCCGCGGTATGTGTCTTGGAGGGTGAATTGGACGCTGACAGCAAGTAACGGCGTGAGGGCTGAGACGAGACAGAGAAGAGTAGCACGACCAGTACGCATGTTGGTAAGGATCGTAAACCGGTCTGTAAGGACTGCTGGAGGTCGCCGCGAGATACGGGCGCACGTAGAGCAAGACAGCGAAGATGAAGAAACCAGCCGCAAGAAGCACCAACAGCAATTGCTGGCTGAGGAGAGCGGCTGACGCTAGTGGCTTGTCCGGCTTCGAAGCCATGGTCTCTTCTGGGCGGGGAGGTGACTTCGACGTCCCCCTCGATCGACCAGCAGGCCTCTGCGGCTGACTTGAGAACATGCCGCCTGATCACTGACAGTGACTTTGTGGAATACACACTCGAACTACAGTCATCCACCAATACGGAGCGTACAGCAGTAGTGCTGAACCAAGCGTGCTGGTCCGACGTCGGAGGTCTTCGAGCTCTTTCTATTTGGCAGAACACGTCAAATATCTGAGTTGAATCTGACAGTGGTCCTCGAGGGCGGCTTGCAGCTGATCCTGTCGTATTTATACGGAAAGCTTAAAGATACTGAAGCAAGAAGATTGCAGAGGACCCGGGCAGCACAGGGAGCACTTGGAAGTTGCACTTCAGTCCGGGGCACACGAGAGACGCTTCAGCTCCGCGGTCGCTTGATCCCGTCACGTGGCCCTACACGCGCCTCGCGTCGCGACGCGATTCAACGGTCCGAGCGGTTCGTAGACACTGGCATGGATAGGATTTACAACAGGCACCGTTTACATGGAAGGCATTGAGGAGAGAGATATGATAGATACATACAGCACAAAAGAGGAAATAAGACAGCACCACCATACGTTCTAGGAAACTGGAACACGGGGTCAAGAGATCCTATGGCCGATATAGGATGGTATTGAGTGCCATGCAGCAATACGTGAGCATCCACCAGGTTCTGGCACCCTCTTCGCGGTCATCTGCTCCAACAGACCGGCCATCACATGTGGCATCAACGGAGAGGATGCTAGGAGGTGGTGGATGCTCACGTATTGCTGCATGGCACTCAATACCATCCTATATCGGCCATAAGGCCTCCTAACCCTGCGGACTGCGTGTGCCCACGTCGGAGGAAGTCAACGGTCTGTGTACAGCGAGAAAAGAGGACGCTGCTCACCTCGAGGCAGGAAGGAGAAGGACGGTGAGCAAGAAAGCGAGAACGCTTGCCCTCTTATATGTTTCTCGAACCGAACCATCACGTGGATCGGTTTGTTTGTTCAGCAGCGGTTTCGATCGTGAAGTGGCTGGTTATTTGACTTTGTTTGGCGCGCGGACGCGTACAAGCGTCTAAGGTGCGTCGCTTGGATGGCGGTCAGTAGCCTCGTGTCGATGCGCCCTCCGTTCACGCGAAGCGCTTTTCTCTCCACTACGCTCATTATCCAGCTCAGTGGCAGACAGACTGTAGCGAGTAACGATTTTAATCCATACTCATGTCAAGACAGCTGTCCGGAGAGTGCGTTGACAGCGACGTGTGTCAATGGCTGGCAGTACCTGCCTAGGATCCCGACAAGGTTTGTTAGCCTCGTTCGGGTGTTCAAAAGCTCGCGAGTGCTGCTCCATTAATCCCTCCTTTCCGTTTCCACAAATTCCCTGCCTGGTGCATCTTGATTCTTGCTATCGTTGCTTTCATTTCGGCACAGGATGCTCTCTCTCGTTGCTACTCTTCCTTTCGTTTTCACTCTCGGTGCTTTGGCTCACCCTCTCGAAGATTCACTCCAGACCAGAAAGTACTTCACCGCCAAGATCAGCCGCTCATCCCCCGTACTCTCGACACAGAACGTTTCTGCAGTATTTGACTCCACGCCCGTGGTAAGCACGCGACTCATACCAGTAGCCGAGCGATGCACCTGATTATACCGGCATGCCACACAGAGAATGGAACTGCGATACATCCAGTCCAAGTACATCAAAGCCACCCAGTTCCTGAACGGCATCGACCTCAACCCAGACACACACGCCGACGCCGGGTACGCCGCGTTCAACGACACGCCCATCGTCCAGTTCTTCAACAAGAGCCCCAAGCCCTCGCTGCTCACCCCAGCCGCGGGGGTCCTCCCGCGCTCCTCCTCTTCCTCCTCCTCCGATCCTGCGCCTGCGCCCGGACACGACGCCATCATCGGCCTCCCGAACGTGCAGCCCGCGGACGCGCACACCCTGCCGCTGACGGACTGGATCCAGAGCGGCATGCTGGACACGACGTACTACGGCCCGCTGCAGATCGGCACGCCGCCGCAGACACTGACCGTCACCATCGACACGGGCTCGTCGGATTTGTGGCTGCCCGTGCGCTGCCCGTCGTGCCCGACCCCGCAGTTCAACGCGCGCGCGAGCTCGACGTTCCATAACACTGGGCAGAAGGTTTTCTGCGGCTACGTCAGTACCACTCTATTCTTGTTGTTTTTGTTAAACGTGCTGCTGACTGCGGGAACAGGGTGAGGGCCAAGTCTCCGGAACGCTCGCGCAGGACACCGTCTCGATCGGCTCGCTGACCGTACCGAACAGCTCGTTCGTCGCCGTGCGCACCGAGTCAACTGACTTCGCGGCTGTCCCGAGCAGCGGGCTCATCGGGCTGGCGTTTGGGAGCATCGCGGAGACGCAGGAGCCCACATTCTTCGAGAATCTGATGAGCCAGCAGAAACTCTCTGTGGGCATGTTCTCTGTGCACTTGACTAGAGGACAGGAAGAAGGGTCGGAGGTGTGTGTAAGGGGTACTTGATAACAACGTTGGATACTCATATCGGTTCTGCTAGCTGTGCTTTGGATGCTACGACCTGACGAAGACCACCGGGCCTCTGAAATGGGTAGACCTTATCTCGAGGGTACAAAGTGACTCCTTTCTACGTGACAATGCATTTGCTGATACCCTCTGCTCTAGACGTACTGGACGGTGTCCTTGGATGCTATTGCATCGGATAAAGACAACAGTATGCCCACCCAACTCGCCGCTGTTAGTAAAATCCCATGTTCCCGTACTGTCTTCTTCTCACGTCTCATTGCTCTACCACTAGGCCATCGACTCCGGCACATCGCTCATATATGTTCCAAACAAAGTGGCTGCGGATTTCTATTCAATGGTACGCCAAAGTCTCTCCTTTAGCTAGAGCAACGCGCTTAAACTTTTGACTCAGATTCCGGGTGCGCAAGAAGCGACGTTGGAGTACGGCCCGGGTTCGTGCTTCTTATGTTTATTGTCACTTACACCTTGTGCTAAACTAGTGCTCTTCAGGATATTACACCTATCCTTGCTCGACGCCACCGTATGTCAGGCTGAACTTGGGCGGCATTTTTTTCACCTGCCACAGCGATGACTTCAATCTTGGCCGGATGAGCGCGGATTCAGAGTAAGGGTCTTCCTTATTTGCCCTCACTTATGATGAGTATACCCCAAAACATAACACTCACCGTCGTGGTGTTATCACACACAGCCGATGCATCGGCGGCATCATAGGCATGACTAGTGACCAATTTCCATCCAACTTCGCCATTGTGGGGGTCTTATTTCTCAAGTCATGTATGTTCATTCCCAAGCGTAATATGCTACTGTACTTCGCTGACAGGTATGGGTGATACGATACAGGGTACTCGGCGCATGACTACGCAGGCTCTAGGATCGGCTTCGCACCGAGCATCAACAACAAGTGATGGTTCTTGGCTTTCTTGTCATGAGTAGGCTCTCAGCAGTGAGATGTGCAGTAGGCTGAACAATACATGCAGAGACGGCTTCTTGGTGATCTTGTGAAGCGGCGTGAAATCGTGAAATGCGTTACAGCGATTTTGGTTTGGCCCCGAGTGTCCGGCCAGGACCCTTCCCGAGAACGCGTCGGCGTTGCTTGATCATGTGCGTGTAGAGCACGTAGAGAGCTATCGTAGAGTTGAAGTCACGATGACACTCGAGAATGAGAGTACGAGTCTACTCACAAGGCCACCAGATGATGAACATCGCCAACCGGAAGAAGTCATGTAAACTCCATGTTGATAATGGAGACGATGTTGGCAGGGTCGAGTAGTTGAGGAAAGCTTCTGAAGAAGCGCCGATGGGGTAGAGCACGTAGAAGGTCGTATAGCGGATCCAGAGGAGAGGATAGGGCTCGGAACCGACGAGACTGAGTGCGTAGTACACGTAGCGGATAACCTCAGTGACCGACCAAGCGAGGACCATGCTCGCATAGAGCGGGTTCGTCCGGGTCTGTCAATCACCACAGTTAACATCTCCAAGATGATCACACGAGCCACGACATAGGAGATACGCACACTTTCAAAAATATATGTCACCCCATACACCGCATAGTACCGACTCGCCACCTGCATCGCGACCGTCGTGAGCGGGCTGCGCACCCAGCCGAGCAGCGAGTGCACGACCTCCATGACCGCACACGTCTGCACGACGGCCGTCTGCCAGCCCACGCGCGCGTACGCGGTCGTCGCGCGGCGCAGCACGGGCACGAGAAACGGGCGCAGCGCCGCGGGGATGCGCCGCTCGATGTGCGCCGTGCGCGAGAGGTGCAGGACCGTCGCCGCTTTGCTGAGGAAGGGGATCGACTGCAGGCGCGCGGCCCACGGGCTCGAGGGGGCGTCGAGGTTGAAGAGGTGGATGAGGAGACATGCGAGCACGTACGCCCAGCCGAGCGCGGAGGCGAGGTTGTACGCGACGAGGTAGTATTTGAGCACCGCGGGCTGTTCTGCGTACGGGGGTGATGAACGGTTCGGAGGGAGGGTAGGGGACTCACGTTTTGGTTTCTTGGCCCCGGGTTTGTGGCGGGGGTTGTCGTGCACTTCCTCTATCTTCGCCATGGCTGCAGTCGTGTCGGTCGCGAGGAGGTGAGGGGAGGAGAGAAAGAGCGCTGTGAGTCCGGGTGAGGTGGATGTCGTGGGCTGCCTGATGGACGTCCAATCCCCAGCCGTTTGAACAGCCGCCGCCACACGCGCCGCCACTCTTCGGTCCGGCCCGGAGCACTTCAATCGAAACATCTGAACTTTGACAAAAAAACTGTATGCAGGCACTCCGATAATATACGATATGTGTTGGTTGTAAAGATATGTTGGGGCGGCAGCAGACTAGCGATGTAAGCAGTCAGATGAAACATACTTGAACGAGCGTCCATAGCTGTCCACATCATGCTGATTAATGGCGAAGTCAGACTACAGTGTGAACCCTCCGATCTATGTGGCGTTATTCCGACGGTACAGAGTCATAAATAGGACCTCGTAAATGCGCAGAGACAATCACTACAATCGTTGAAACCGTCGATTTACCGTTTGATGGGCAACGCTGATGTATGCCGCTTGTGAATGAGTAAAGATAGAATAATTTCCACTCAGTGAGGCTCACAAAGCAAGGAGTCAAACAGTTGTGGATCCAAAGGTGACACTGAGGTGCACTTCGCGGTGTTACACCTATTTTTTCTCCAAATTAATTGTCAAGTGTCCGCTCTGCCCTTTGCAAAAGCGCATATCATCTGTGTCATCGCTAATGCGTCTTCAAAAATAGGTCTTAGCTATGCAACCCACCGAGAGAGCAGTCACATACTGTATTACGCTTGCATCTCCCGCGCTCCGTAAATATCCCGCGCGAAATGTGGCGCCAGGTCAGATTATAGGCATAGAGGCATAGTACGGTGCCCACATTACGTTGTCGACTTTAGACAGCTCCGTGTCTGATGCCGTAGCTCGAAGAGGCGCAGGAGAATCATCGTGCGGACTGGCTGACTCACGACGTCTTGGCTCCTGTGAAGCGTTCGGGTTGAACACATGCACCAGAGACCTTTGTCTTGACGGAGTGTGCGTGATAAACTCGAGGATTAGGGTTCGTGGTTCGTGGTTCTTGGGTTCTGCACAGACAAGGAGGTATATTTGCCGGTGTACGAGCGTTGAGATAGAAGAGACCGTGACAAGCGGACGTCAATGCCTACTCGTATATGTATGCGGTGCATTCGACATCCACAGCGTCTGGAGGTGAGATATGGCGTTGCGCCTCGAGGAGCGCAAACTGGACGGCGTGGTAAGTATCTGCTGCTTGATTGATGTGTTCATCGAATATGGCGTTTGGGTACTTGATAACCGCAATTTCACCACACAGCGTCTCCTAAAGCTAGCCGTAAAGCTAGCCTCAAGGCTTGGTTCCCAGGGCCCGCTATGTATGCCGTACTTGTAAGCTCTGTAACCATTAGTAATGCGTCAGTGAACGCTGCATGAATGACTCGGAAGTTCAGGATAACAGCACAGACCTGGTGACCCTGTGGCGTGTGCACAGGCGTTATAGGTGTCGTTAACCCTAGATAGCCGCGAGTCAGAACCCTATGTACTAACCTAAGTTCTCCGTGCTCATCGCTGCCAGTACCGTGACCATTGCACCAAACTTTGACTCGACGCCGTTGACGTTGACGTTTAGATCGCCGTTGATTGAGCCGGGGTGTTGTTCGGCTCGGCCTCGAGGAGGTGGCTAATTGGTGACTACTTGACTGATCATGGGTGATTGGTCGTGTGCGGTAGTCCATGCCAGTGGTCAGTACGATGATGGATGTGGCGACGGTACGAACTTGAGGTTCGGGTCAGACAGCAGAGTTCAACGGTCAAGAGTCAAGCTTAGCGACCCCTTCTCTGTTCGAGTCAGTTGACACAACTCGGATCTGTCGTTCCTGAATACAGATCGACTCGCTGAACACATAGTGACTCGCCGGAGTCGCGACATAGCAGGATCCCTACTACACTGCAGTCCTAATAGTATCAGATGGATGTTCGTTGACAAAGCTGTACTCTTGACAGTGCACTGCACGTACCGAGAAAATTTTGAACAACTTCCTGTGGCAGATGCTCTTCTGTTGTATCCCTGGATATGCTGGAATCGTTACTTGATAGTGTCACTGCTGCAACTCGAATGTTTTTCCAACTCCATAGGCTGTAGTCTCCTCAAACGACTCGGCAAAAAGCACGGCGCCGTTGCTTACATACGCGACGGCCGACGCGACTCGTTCACCGGCAAAGCATATCGTGACATCAGCCCCGGAGAGCTTCAGGATCTGCAAAGCCTAACCATAATGCAGTAGAAAGCCCCTGGACTCGTCCCAATATCAATTATTTTCGCACATATCGTACATAAAGGGCTTTCTCTACCGCCGAATAATCCGACAAATGGCCCAGCTCGACGTACACTACATTGTCTTCCGGGATGCGAATAGCTATCGTAAAACAAACACACAACAAACACACACACACAGCAAAACCTCCCCACCCAACACCTCCAGAGTGCCATTACAGAGAAATAAAAAGCTTCCGGGTAGAGTCGTGGGTGGTCAAGCTGATGCAGTGTTCGCCGCGTTATTCGTCTCCCCTGACTCCTGCTGCTCCTGTCCCGCTGACGTCTCCGTGTTTCCGTTCGGCGCGTCGTCATTGGATGCGAGCACCTGGTCGATGCCTGGTGGCGGCGGCGGGAGCGTCGGTGCTTGGCC
Source organism: Phlebia tremellosa (assembly GCA_011032875.1). Taxonomy (NCBI): domain Eukaryota; kingdom Fungi; phylum Basidiomycota; class Agaricomycetes; order Polyporales; family Meruliaceae; genus Phlebia; species Phlebia tremellosa. The sequence goes on along the minus strand of JAAIFI010000154.1, from coordinate 16,356 downwards.
GTTGACCATCTGCGCCTGACTGAGCGCCGCCCTCAATGCCGCATTCTCGATCCGCAACTGGTCGACGAGCGCGCGGCAGTCCTCCCACCGCCGGTTCGCCTCGTCCGCGGACGCGAGCGCGGCGTCGAGCAGCTGCGAGCGCGACTCGAGGGCCTTCACGTGTCTGCGGGGTACATCGCGCGTGAGCCCGCCGCGTGCCAAGAGATAAAAATAGAGATAGTACGCACTGGTCTCTCCGCTCCCTGAACGCCCTCTGCGCCTTCCTGTTCTGCTCCGCCCTTTTGCTCTGGCTGAGCTGCCTGCCGCCCTGCGACGAGTCCGGCGAGGGCGCCTGCTGCGGGGGCGGGGGCGGCGGGGGCATGCCCCCGGGGGTGTAGTCGCCCGGGACGTACTGGTAGCCGTGCGGCGGCATTGGCGGGAGGAAGTGGGCGGGGATCATGCCTGGGGGCGGGGCGTGCATGCCGGGGGGCGGGGGCGGCATGGGCGGCTGCTCCTGTTGTGCGGCGGGGGACGCCTTGCGCTTGCGCTGGGCGCGGGGGGCGGGGGCGGGGTGCTGCTGGGTCACGACAGGGGGTTGTTCATCGCGCAGGCGCAGGGTCTGGAAGGTGCCGGGGGGTTGGGCGACGTTGGGGGCGGGCTGCTGCTGCTCTTGGGCGTTGTTGTTGAGGGTGGTGGAGGTGGGCGAGACGGTCTGCGGGGGCTGCTGCTGCTGCTGCTGCGAGGCGGGCAGTTGCTGTTGATGGTACGAAGATGCTAACATGGGTCGTGCGTAAATCGTTCAAAAGAGACGGACCAGTCTTAGTAAGAAACCACGAGGGCGGGCGGAGTCTGAATACATCAACCCGGCATCACCGCCCGGCCCGAACACACGCAGCCCTCTCGAGGCCCGGCAGTCCGGCGTCGGCCTTGTCATCGAGGCAAGGATGACGGCACACGGCGGCGTACAGAAAGCGCGGCTCACCTTCGTCATTATTAATATTATTAATCCCGCACTGGGTGCCCCTCCAGAGGTGGTTGTGCATGTCCCGGGCGTCGTGCTTGCGGGTGGCGACAGCGTACAGGTCCGGGTCGTCGACAATGTCCCAAATGTTCATGAATAGCGCATCCAAGCACAAGAAGAATTAGCAGAATTAGCAGACGGGGGTGTAGTACTGTACTCTCGTCCAACTCCGGTTGATCGTATTTATGGCTCGGCGTGGCCTGCACCCACATCTACCTGCGAGTGCGTGTATATTTGCTGACAAAGGGCTGTGCGCTGACCCAACCCTCTCACTACCTGCAGCCTTCAAGTCCTGACCAATGGCCATAGTCCCCCTCACGTCCTCCGCTCTCGTGTGGCGTGCGTTACGGCACCTGTGGCGGCGGCACAACGTCCAGGGCATCGCCAGGTATCGCCGCACACACCCACCCACACCCGGTCTGTCGTCCACCGGTCCCGTCCCGACGGAATTCCCTCTAAAGGTGCACCTCCTACAGCGGTCTTTGTCATCCGGCGCCAACACGGTCTGTTCTGCGCAGAAAATATCGCGGCGTGCGTACGGTTCTTTGCGCGGATTTATAACCACTGCCTGCGCAGATTGGAAGAAGATCTGCGCGCCATGGCACACCCGACTGGAACGTATCGTCTCCTTGCGCGCCCCGGATAGCCTTTTAGACTGCGCAGTGGGTGGCACTTGAATGTGCTCGGCGAACGCCTTGTGTCTGAGATCGCCTTTTTGCATCCGCGACACACGCGACGCGTGTGTCTTGGCATTGTATCTGCGCGTTGTTGCGCGCCCGTACTTGCAGCTATAGCCTTAGGGTACGTCGTCGCGCCGCTTCCTCTTGTTTACCGGAGAGCGCACTGATTTTCAGCTAAATTTGTTGACAGCGGGCAAACGGACACCGCCGGCCATGGAGAGAAAACACACTTGGTGCCCAAGGCAAGTACCGTCAATAAGTTTGGACGGCTAAAGCGCATCTGCTTAGCGGTACGTCCTGTATGTTCCGTGCATCTGTCCCCGGATGTGCAGAATTATTTTGGCATTGGATTCACGTGAAGGCCTTGAAGTTCCGGAGTGAGGTTTCTACGGACACCGAGCTTGTGGCCTCAGCACATTCCGAGCAAGTCACGGGCTCTCGGTGAGCGGACAACTCTCGCTGCCCCGACTTAGATGAATGCCCCAGTAACTGGATGGCCTATGGACGGTCGGTCAGTGACGGCCACGAAGAGATGCTCAAGACAAGTACGTCATGAAAATATCAAGAGCTAAAGCGCATCTTCCCCATTATTTCATCCTGTACATTATGTGCATCTGTACTCGGGTGTACCGTGAGGTTCACACGACAACCGTGGAAAGGTACCGTAGCGTAGTCTCTATTCAGGCCGAACTCATGGAATCAACACATCCCGAGCAAGTCACGGCCCTCGGCGAGCAGACAACTGTCGCTGCCCTGTGGATCAATACCATGGGTACCACCCAGGTTATGGGCAGTCGGTCACTAACGGGCATGGAGAGAAGCATAATAGGTACCCAAGTACGTCATCAATATACATCTGCATAGCTAAAGCGCATCTCGCATAGCATTCTATCCTGTACATCATGTACATCTATGATCTGTCGCGAGATTCACGTGAAGACCATGAAAGGTTTGACCGAGGCTTCTGTTCAGGCCGAGCTTGCAAACTCAGTGAACTCCGAGCAAGTCACGGACTCCCTGGCGATACTTTTGGTGGGCAGTCTACCGACTTTTACTGTCCCGTGAACGGATGCCAATATAGACCTTGATCGGCCTGCGGGTAGTCGGTCACCGGCGGTCATACAGAGAACCATGCTCCATGTCCAAGGTGAGTGCTAGTGTTACCGCTGCAAGGCTTTGGGCAGATAAATAGTGCATCTGCTTAGTACGAAGTAAGACCTTCACCCTCCGTATTCTTGGCCGCATCTCGCGATTAGCAGATAACAGACGGTCATTCTTCCGAGTCTGCACTCCGAGTCACTGCTTACCTTCTACGTCCTCGAACCCCGCAAAATCGTGACGATCTCAGTGCACGTTGTTATCAATGTGCACGGGCAACGACTGCACAAGATCTTCGGTCGCTCTCATGCATCGGCGACGGACCGAGCAGCCACAAACTCAAACAGCCCAGCATAGAAACACCATATCCATATATATGTGACCTTACTCATGTTTCACTGGTGCTTTACAACGTACGCCCTAACCCGCGAACGTTTAGGCCAGTGGTCGAGCGACGTGCTGACCGACGGTCCCGAACAATATCTCGACGACGACTACAGGACCTGCCCGATTGGGATCCGTGCCACGGGTGACGGTGCGGGGTGGCAAGCGTCAGCCGCAGCCGCGGTGACGGGTTGGTTGGTGTTCGTGTAGCAACTAGTGCTCGCTTCGCGGTTCGCGTACGGCTCTCGCTGGCCGTGCCTTCGATGTGGTCTGACAGTGCGATTGTTTATATTTCGCTGGGTAAAGCGAACAATGGGCTGGCGGAATGGGCGCGCCTCGTTGCAACGGTGCGCTTGGGCTGATCAGTGGTCCTCGGGGTCTTGCACGCGCCGCTAGGGCGCCGTTATTGTCGGTGCCGTCATGTACTGGCAAGATAGAGTTCAATAGAGAAGTAAACGCGTTGCGGCTTGCCTTCGTGCGAATAATCTCAATTTTTTGAGCTGTTTCTGCTGTTCAAATTCTCGATGAAGACGATGGTGGGCAACGCTTTTGTTCGCGCTTTGATAGACAGGACTCCGAACACCTCTGTTTCGTCAATAGAATTATCCTTGGCAGTGCCCCGAATGCGGTCGGTTGATATTCTCACGACAACACGTGCAAACAGGGCGGGGACGCTTCGTCGAGTTGACTGGCGAGCTCAACCTCTGCCTTGCACTTTTATACCCTTCGCACTCCTGCAAGTGCCATACACATGCCTTCAGTCGAGCCTACATCACAGACTGCGACCGAGGTATGTGCCCAGCATCAAATAGCACCGTCGGAGTTACGGGTGACTTAAACGTTTTCGCACTTGCGTAGGATTCCAAGGGACAGGAACCACAGCAGGCGGAGGCGGCGGGCACGCAACCTGCAGACTCTCCAGCTCAACAAAATGCCACCGTAGAGGCTGCCCCGACAGACCACACACCGCACCCGGCGGACGCTGACGTCGCCAACGGCGTGGCAGACGCGTCTCCCATCGACAAGGCCCCAGAGTCTTCCGAACCAGGGCAGGCCCCTTCTCCGGAGGCACCGTTATCTCAAGACGCGCCTCCCGAGTCGTCGCCCCGTCCGCCCCCTCCCACCCTCACTCCCCTGATACTACCGGCCAGCAAGGAAAAGGTAGTCGAAGAACAAGACCGGCCAAAAGATGGCGAGCGGGACCGAGCGTCGCTCAACACGAGCAGCCACACGCACACGCGCAGCCACTCCACCCGTCGTAAGGAAGCCATGTCTGCCTCTGAGATTGCTCACACAGCGTCTACACTAGCGGCGGAGCAGCCGAGAAAAACGAAGAAGGCGAAGAAGGCGCGGCCGTCGCTCATCGCGCGCATCTTCCACGTACTCGTGCCCTGCGTCGGCCCCTCGCCGCGCGCGCACGACGTCGACGTCGAGAAGCCCGGTCAGCCACCTCAGCCGCCGGCACAGGCACCGCCTGCCCCCGTCGAGAAAGAGAAGGGAGCGGAGCCGACTAGTACGCAGGCGAACGAGCCTGCACCGCCCCCGCCTGCCTCTGCACCGGAGCCTCCAGCGTTCGTTCCCGCGGAGACCCTCCAATTCATCCCGTCCGAACCCTCCACGTCTGCGCAGACCATCCCGAGCGACACCGCGCCGATACCCCCGCCGCTGCAGGCCGTCGATATACCACCACCCTCCAACGACCCTGCGGTTGTCGTGCCCCCGACGCCGACGCGATCTGTGTTGCCGCATGATGAGACCGAGGGCGTGTTGTCAGGCGCTGTACAGCCCCCAGGGTCCACGGGAGACGAACTGATGCAGGAGCAGTCGAGGCAGCAGGACTCGGACCACGACTCGGACGAGTCGACGAGTTTTAGAGACGAAGATGACATTGACGACGGCATGGCGATAGACGAAGTTGAAGACGAGGAGGAGCGGTTGATATTGAACGGTGGCGCCGGTATACCCATAGGACCTGTAAGTGCCATCATAGTCGCTGGACCATGGTGCCGATGGCTGACTTCTTTTGGTGTTTCTGCGCGGTACTGTGCGTGTTTGTTTCATCTCCAGGATGGCGTACCGCGACCTCTACTGCCCCCATTGTCAGCTAAGCATGCAGGTCGGAAATGTCTGGTACTAGATCTGGACGAGACGTTAGTGCACAGCAGCTTCAAGGTATTCATAACCCATTATTGTGCGGCGTGCTCGGTCTAAACAAAGCTTGGGACGCAGTCGATACAACAGGCAGATTACGTAGTGCCGGTCGAGATTGAGTATCACTGGCACAACGTGTATGTGATCAAGAGGCCGGGTGTGGACAACTTCTTGAAGAAGATGGGCGAGATCTACGAAGTGGTGGTATTCACGGCCAGCTTGAGCAAGGTCAGCGAGGGCTGCGATCTGGCTCTAACTTTGCGGCTCAGCTGATATAAACTCGCTCGCCGCAGTATGCCGATCCGGTGCTCGATAAACTGGACATCCATCACGTTGTCGCGCATAGACTGTTCAGGGAAAGCTGCTACAACCACAGGGGAAACTACGTGAAGGTGCGTTCTGCTTCTAAACTCAATCTCCTTCCCTGCATCGGTACTTATTGCCTCTTATCGCCTTCGTGCAGGACCTCTCGCAGCTGGGCCGCCCTATCGCCGATACGATCATCATCGACAACTCACCGGCGTCTTATATATTCCATCCCAACAACGCGGTGCCAGTGTCGTCGTGGTTCAACGATCCGCACGACACCGAGCTCACCGACCTGGTGCCCTTTCTCGCGGACCTCGGCCAGGTGGACGACGTGCGGGGGGTGCTTGACGGCGGACTATAGCCTATCGTGTCCTTATACCGGTCTGTTTTCATGTTCTTTCATGCGTCGGGATTCTCCCTCACCGGACTTGGCACCTTGGGACTCCTCGTCTATACCTTACCGTCCTCATCCTCCTCCCATGTCTTGTCGCTTCTTGCCTGTCTGTCGTCGTCGTCGTCTTATTCCGTCTCCGACGTCCTTTCCACGCGCGTGCGGCTGTACGACCCGTCTCGTATGGTGTTGCGATTGTCAGGCAGCCCACACACGGCCTCGTCTTCCTCCGGGTGTACTACACTTCCGTCTGGGCTCCTCAGTGTTCGTGCGCGCTCCTGCCTCTTCCGTTCGGTATTGATATACATATACACTACAGTCCAGCTTTCGTATACCCTCGCAATCCAAGTCAGTCCGTCAGTCCGTCCGTCGCAGCTCATCTCTCCATCTCTCTGCGTAATCCCTGCAATATCCTCATCATCGCTATACATGCTCTTCTGTTATGGACTTGTCGCGCTGTACTGCAGTTTTTCTTCTTCTTTAGTATTATCGTTCTTCGTGTCGTTAGTTTATTTTCTGGCTCCTATGGTGCATCAGTTCAGCGTCGTCGGCGCTATATGCGCCTGCTGCGTTGTGCGCACTCTCCACACACTCGTTTTTGTTATAAACATGCCCACACCCCTTTTCACCACCATACCACCCCTAGGCATCGACTCTTATCGGTGCTCTGCGTTGCAAGTAGACAAGCATCCCCACGTAGTGCACCACCACCCACACCACACTGCCCCCCCATGGCTATATGCATCTGCAGGTCAAGATTTTCCGCTCATTTTCAAGTTCTTTTCAACATCGGCTGTTGCGCGTTACCACTCGTTGTGAGCTGTGAGCATGTCTGTCGTCTGTCAACACGAATCCCCACAACGCTTTCGGACACTTGAGTTCATGGATGAGGTTGTCGAACAGCGTTCATGCTGTCTGCAAATACTGCTGACTGAGAAGGTTAGCGAGTATCGTAACCTCAGGTTCTCACCCGATATTGTTTCGAGGACGCGTATGCATCGCAAGGTATTGAGACAGTGGCACAAAAATGAGTCCAATGAGATAGAACGCGTGCTTACGACAATCAACTTGTCTTTTTCCGCTTCTTCTTCTTCTCTTGTTCTACACTAGCATCCTCCTTATCATGTGTCGCCTCTTTCTCCTCCTTATGCTTTCGCTTCTTCTCTTTCTTCTTTTTCTCTGCCTCCGCCTTTTGCGCCGCCTCGTCGCCCAAGCGCCCGAGCACGCCGAACGCGTCTTCATCCTCGCTGCCTGCATCGTCAGGCATGAGTACATCTTCGACAGCAGCTTCTTCCAGCTCCGTGGCGCGTTGCTGCCGTCTTCGAGAGGCGGAGGTGGCAGTGGTTGAAATGATAGAATGGTCCGGGACGTGGTCTGGGGAGAACGGGTCGGGCTGGATGGACCCGACTAGCGAGAGCATTTCGTTCGCGATCGTAAGGCTGCAGTTAAGAAATGACATCAGTATTGGTGAAGTGCGATCCTGAACCTGAGCGCGCGTACCCAATGACCGTAAACTCCAGATATCCGTCCGGTGCCCCCAGTTTCGCCCCGGTGAGTTTGTGAACCCACCGCCCGCTGCCTTCCATCTGCTCCTCCGTAGCCGCAGCCTCTCCGTCTCCGTTCGCACCGGCGGTAGCAGCTCCATCCATGTCAGCAGCAGCACCGAACTCGGGATCGTTCTCTGCGGGTCCGTATTCGAATTCCCACTGGTCCGTAGGTATGTGGTGTCGGGGTATGGAGACGTTGAAGGTGCGGTGTATGAGCAGGGACACATGGTCTGGAGAGCAGAGGTTTACTTTTCCAACTGTATATCGTGAATCCAAAACATTCCAGTCAGCCCATGAACCGCATAGTAGTATAGATGCCCATACCGAGTTTCATGCCGACGCGCGGATTCCATACTGTGGCGTCGAAACCGATGCGGCAGTTCGCAAACGGGCAGTCGGCTTTTATGGTAGCCTTTGCATCGAGGAATTGGAGGTTGTCGTGCGCGAGAACTACGCCCTGCAGCGCAGGTATGTATCTATGAGAGCACAAAGAGTAGCATACTGACGAATCAGCCGTGTATTGCGAGATGATGTCGAACATCCATACCTCATAACCATAGAGTCTAGCATCTCCTCCGCCCCCGCACGCAGATCATTAGCAAACACTGGCGGTATAGAAATTGCCAGCGACGCTTTTACGACAGAGAACTGCCCATCTGCTCTGCCTTTTCCCTTGTCCTTCTTACTCTCCTTGTCCTTTGACTTCGCCTTTCCCTTCGCCTTGCTCTTCTCCTTCTCCTCTTTCGCCGTCTTTGAGCGTTTCGTCAGCGGCTCATCTTCGCCTGTATGGTGCTTGCGCTTTTTCGTCTTTTGCTCTAGTTGTGACATAGCTTGTACGACACGCCAAAGAATATTATGCAGAGGTAAAATACAAGATGCAAGCCAAGCCGTAGGACAAGCAGAACAGGTTCAAGTTAGCGGCTCGAAAAATGATCTGAAGCTCGCTTGCCACGCGCGCTTGTGCGCGTCACTTTCGCCGGCCGCGTCCTTTCGATCCGGCGCACAACTTGCTCACCGACCGCCTCCTGCTTGTTCAACCTTTGTCTATATCCTAATGGTAAGTACAGTGGAAAAACGGACATAGAGAGATACTGACAAATCTCTAGTCATCTCCAAAAGTAATTGTACAAATCGCCATCGCTGGGGCGCAAATATTGGGCAAAGCGTTTTTGGCTGCCGGAAGACAGGCTGTCCAAAGTGCGTGCTTCGTCCGAGTACATACTGATACGAAATGTTGACGTGTTTTGCTATGCTTGTTCTCGCAGATGCAAAACACAGACCAGACGGTGTGATTGGCAGCGACGTGACGGGCATGCGAGGCGCAACCTCGGGCTCGCTCACGGACCGCCTCACACGAGAACACCGCATGACATTGGACGAGGCTCGGCTCATTCTGAACATACGGAAAGAGGATCCAATAGAGAGAGTGCTCCAGGTGTGTCTCGTTGCTCTGCTTGCTATCGTGCTGTCACGACCGTTATTGACACCGACGCTGACGAACCGCACAATCAGCACTACGAACACCTATTCAAGGCGAATGCGCCGCCACCTCCGCCAAAACAAACCCACGCCGCAAAGAAGGCACCACCTCTTCCGTACTCACATTACCTCCAGTCGAAGGTCGTACGGGCGCGGGAGCGGATCGAAGCGGAGAACAAGCTAGCTGCAGCTGAAGCGGCCGAGCCGCCATTAGCAAAATCGTCTGAGGCATCCTCGACAACGCCTCCTCCGCCTCCTCCTCAAGATGGCGGAAAGTCGCCATAGTGTTGGACGGAAGAGGGTGCCGACAGGATAGGATATATAGAAGAGGACAGCACTGCGCTATACGCCGCCAGTGGTGCGCCAGAGTTCCCTTCTGTACATGTTGCTTAATCTCCCCCATTCACTGGATAATAGCTTTGAGTTTGGAATCTCAATCAACCCTGCTCCGCAAGCGCACTAGCCACATTTTGATCAGACATGCCTTCTATTGTTGGTTCATATAGGCGTTCAGCCGTGCTGCTTTCTCACCGGACATGCAGAAGACAATTGTTTGCGTCAATTGTATCAGACAATCTTCAATACGAGGGCTGCCCCAGCTCAGCACAACACAGCACCTCCTCTACCTTGCCTCTGATGAGTCATACTTCACCTTCTTCTCGTGGCGGAGTTGACTTTCAGCTTGGTGAACGACTCAACGACAATCTTCTCGACAGATTGACATATATTTTACTATCTCAGCATCGTCCGACCTCTTGCTCGACCCCAGTTTATGAACGCAGTACTCCCAGAAATCAGGATAAAGCGCACGGCACTATCAGCTGCGTGTTGCGACTCTGACTCTTCGTGTTTCATGCTGCAGGCAAATTGAGTACATCTTCATGAAAGCATCTATACTGACAGACAATCTCAATGGGTACAATATTGCGTATGCTGATATAGTGCGATATTCTGTCCCTATGTTGTCTTTCGTAAGATCTCAGAGGGTTGTCTCGATTGGGAAGCCGTCCTTCCTATTACAGTAAGTTTTCTGACCGTAAGCCCTGTAGTTTACGTGGGTTTATAGGGTCATGTCAGAGAAGTCGAACGAGCCGAACAGGCGTGTTGCAACTGGGTATATGTACGTCGATTAACAAAAGTGTTTGAAGCCAAACTATGTGAGACTCCCAAAACCACTGGCAAAGTGAAAAACAATTATGTACTCTGAACAGCCCGCTGCGAGCAGAGCATGCTGCGCGGGAGCAACGAAAGGTAAACGACAGCGAAGCCACAACGAATGCCGAACCAAACGAAACGAAAAGAAGGGAAATCCCATTAGAAAGACGGGATGTAAGGATAGGCGTTGTGGACAAAGATTGCGAAGATTCTACTGACACTGCATACACGACTGTCCTTAGATAGCTCGCATACAATACCACACCAACATAAGAAGACCCAAAAACATAAGATAATGATACTATACAAGAGGTCATGAGCTTTCTGGCGGATTAGCGTGCTCGAAGATGGTTGGAGCATTCTCAATGAGCCATTCCACGGTGAGTGCTTTGCCCGCCATGTCGGCAAATTCGGCATTGGGATCTGGTGAGCGTAGCAAAGTCGCTATAAATCAACGGTCAGCAATCCGTCACCGTCAAGCATACAGAGGTACACTTACGGCCAAACACGACACCAAGATTCCTGGCGTGCATCAGATTCTGTTCACTGTTCTGAGAGATCCTACAGTTGGGTTCAGCATTCCGTTGATCAGATAGATGCATCCAGGTACCCACCGGTGAAGGTGCAACATGAGAGCCCGAGTCGTGTAGTAATGTTCCTTTGGTAGCTCAGAGACTAGTTCTGTTAGAACCTTATCCTTCGCCTCAGGCTCTTTGATTGTAGTTGCGGCCATAAATCTATCATGCAGCGCGTACGTGAGCAATGGATCTGGTAATGACCTGAAATATGTTTTCAGGACAGAGGTCACGCTGCATATGTCGTTGAAGCGATCCGTGTCCAACAGATCGAAAGATCCGTAATCACCCCGCTCAAACAGTTGGGTGATGATCTTTGACTGTCCAGAGCCACCAGTCTTACGGTAGATGCCCTCATAATCCAAAGCTATAGAGAGTATTGAGCGTACAGTAGGCAAGGCAATCAGAATATACACACCGAGGGCATCCACTGCAGTGATGCACTTCTCAACAATAACTGGGACAGTCCGTGGCTCATCCTTGGACTCAGCCCTGACTTGCTCTGTAAGATCACGACCAAAGAGCGATGGTCCTATAACATTGCGTTCAGGAACCCGATCAACAACTGAGATGAAACTGACTGACCAACTGGCATAGGTGGGGGAGGCTCTTCACGGCTAGTTTGCTGAGAACATGGCGCTGTGACCTGGTGGACACACCGCGTATGGACTGCAATACTGCAACCTGATGTACAGATATTGAAAATCGGATCCACGGATAGTGTAAAAATGCTTACCTGAACAGCGTAGCTGAGAACCCCACATCTTATCTCCACAATGATCACACCGCGAAACGCGAAGCATACTAGTTTGTTGGAACGTGTGTTCTACCCGAGCCTTGCCCTTGATCAATTCATTAGTCGCATGAACGTCTTTGGGCGCCTGTGATTTTGAGCCGGGCCATTTAATGAACTTCGGGCGTGAAGCCTGTGGAGCGGGAGCTTCTGAAGCATCGGGCTTCGATATCTTGATGAACTTATCTCCAGATTCCTCGGAGAAGGCCATCGTTGACGACGTTACAGAAGAAGTCATTGAAGGTCGCGCTTTGTCTAACGAATCTCCTCGCCGGTCGAAATCCATGCCAGTCTCTGGACGTCCAGCGTCTACCCGACGGACGTATTGCGCATTCAACCGTGCCAACTCCTCATTGCGAGCGTTCAGCATAGTGGTTTCCTCTAGGAAAGCGTCGCGAGATGCTCGTAATTCGGTGATCTCTCTCAACATCGCCTCTTTCTGAGCAGTAAGAGGTAAAAGCTCATGCTGATACCGGTTCTTGATGTTGTCAAAGCGCACGGACAGAGCCCTGCCCATCCTTCCGGGGCTATCTGTGTCATTTGGCAATATAGGGGAGCTTTGAAAAGATAAAATCGCGTGAGCAGAGAAAGACGCCACATGGAGCGCGCATGCTTACCTCTTTGTAGCCGAGAGTTCCTCGACTTCCGCCATCGTCATGTCGCGCTCAACTTGTAGCTTGGCCAGCTCCTTCTCGAGGGAAGACAGGCTTTCATTGAGCTCCTGTGACAATTGTTTCTGTGCTTCCTGGCGTTTCGTTTCCCCCAAGACTGCTGTGAGACGAACTGCTTGACCGGACAACAAGACCCTGAGACGCGTAACTTCTGCCTCTGCATCTCTTCTCGCCTTTAGCTCCCTATCATATTCAGTTTGTGTCATCGACAGACCATCCACATACTGTTGGCTCGCACGCTGTATGAAGCGGACGTATGAGCGATATAATTGTGCCTGATGGTATAGTAAATCACCTTCATGCCATCAAACTTGCGTTTCATGTCACCGTAGTCCTCTTTATGCCGATCAAGCAACGTGAGGATGGCACCAACAAAATCGACGTCGATCTTCACATGTGAGGAGCCCCGCCCCTTGGCATCCGAGAGGACTTCTTGCAGTCGCCGTCGAACCAGGTCCGTCGGGTCCGGCCTCAGAACTTTTGAAGTCGCGTTCTCGGGGCTGGTCACGGTGATACCAGTCGGTATGATAGACGCATTTGAGTCACCCCGCGCTCGATGTCGCGTCGGTTCGAAAGAGGGGCGGAAATCCCTCGTGTCTGAAAACGAGCGCGTGCGTTCGATCGACGCGTCGCGCGAAGCGTTGCCTCCCGTCAGGGCTTCAGCTGTGGCGTCGATGCTCTGTTTGCGGAACTCAGTGAAGGGCCGAGGAGACGGACTCGGGGTGCGGCTTCGGCTGAGAGGCTCGCGGCGCACAGTGAGATCCTCAGTATCACTACGGTCGTTCAACCCGTTAGGCCGTCGTACAGGGGTCGCGTCAATGCTGTGATTTCTTTTGAGAGCCTCGCTGGTTGGGGTTGCCAGTTGCGCGGAACCGTTAGAAGTGGAGCTGGAACCTGCCGGTGGGGTCACGTCCACCCTTAGCTCATGCTCCATGCCCTCGATAATTTGATCGAGCGTCTTCGAGGACTCCTGGCCGTTAACGCTCTTCAGCAGTTCGGAGAAGTCACCACCACCGATCGAGAAGCGGATGGGCGGCAAGGCCGGGGCGATGAACGTCGCATGCGATGTGCTCTCGACTGGTTCGTCGTGCGAGAAGTCTTCCGAAAAGTCTTCACTGTCGATTTGGGATACATCTTGGTTCTCGCGGTCCTCGACGTGCGACGTGTCCAAGGTAAGCTGTGGCGGCCGCGTACCGGCTTTCACTCCCTTGCCCTCCTTTGGCGGCGGTAGTGGCGGGAGATTGTCGTGGTGCTCCACCGCCACAAACTCGTCTTCTTCGCCCTCAGCTTCCGTGTCTGTCCCGCTTTCGATGCCATGCGGCACGTCTACCTTGTGTGACGGCGATGTCGGCCGCGAGCTTCCCTTCAGTGGCGGCAGCTCGATAGTCTGTCCAAGGGAAGACGTGCTGAACCTCGAGCGGTCATCGAAGGACCGCTGTCTGTGCACGTGATTGTGGTTGCCATTCGTGACGTTCGAGGGGGACATTCTTCCCTCTGGGCCGAGCTGTGGAGTGCTCCGACCACCGTCAGCCATAAATCCTGGAGGTGCTGTTTCGTTGCGATTGTCCGCACGGCTGCTTGTTCGTGCAGGCAAGCGATCAAGTGTAAAGCTAGGGCGCACTGGAGACCTTGACCGTTGTCTGTCGTACAACTCCGGGGCTTGTGAGAGAGGCTGTTCTGGGTATGCACTGGACGAAGCCGAACGGGACCTGCCCATCACATGCTTATCGGTCTTATTTGAGGTATCAAGTTGGAGGTATGGGGGGTTGGATATAAGGTGGCTGTTAGTGGTATTTTCGGCCAGCGACGGTGGCGAAGTCGTGACTTCAATAGGGAATTGATCGCGTAATGGGGAGGAAACTCGCGGGTGATCACGTCCATTTGTCGCAGGTATCTGTGAGTGGTTAGACGTCGGCTGGTCAGGTGTGGAAGGTGAAGAGATCGGTGACGTGTTTTGAGACGGTTTCTGCGCCAAGGTATTGAATGACAACGCGAGCGCTGGATTGATCGAACGTCGCTTGTCTTTACGAGCAGTGCCAGCATCAGGGACGAGTAATGAGTCTTGCCTGGGAGGGAGGGTATCAACAGGAGGTGGCGCGTCCTTTAGTAGTACGTTCAGTGGGCGATCATCGAAGCTTCGCCGTTTCTCAATAGACTTGCTCATACCATCTGTCGGAACCGCAAGCGTGTCGAGATTCGTTATCGGTGTCGAAGACGATCTGAGATGATCAGGTGCTGGTGACGTACCACGAGGAGAGTCCGGGAGCCCGAACGTTGTCCGTTTACCGCTACTCGAAGGCGCGGGTGCTGGAGACGAATGGTCAACGGGTAGCCCAGACAGTGATTTTTGTCGCACTGGGCTATAAGGATTATAAAATCGCTCGTCCAACGTCGACGACGTAGATGGACCGCGCGAGATTGCGGAGGGACCAGCAGACCGCCCAAACTCTGATGAACGTGGTGTAGTTGGTTGACCATTGGAATGAGCGTCCGGACGGCTGTTGAGAGAAGCGCTTTGCTGCGGGGTGGTTTGAGGATCCTGGAGGGCAGCTGTGCTGGACTGCGAATTCTAGAGAAGATTGTCAATTAACGTCGTAAGATCTCGAGATACGTCAGAAACATACGCCGTTCAGCGTGCTCTTTGAGGGTGTTTCAGAGCTTCTGCCGGGTTCTCCATTGGCCACAAGGCCGCCATTAGTAGCTGCCTCTGCAGCCGCCCGTTTCTCTCTCTCCCGCTTTTCCCTCTCGCGCCGCTCTTGATGTTTCCTACTCCTTGCGACGCGTGCATTGTGACAATCCATGCAGTATATCCCTTGGGTCGTCTTCGCAAACACAAGCTCCTCGATCCGCTTCTTGCACACTTTGCAATTAAAGCAGTGCGCGTGATAAGAGTCGTCGCCGGTCATGATGGCCTCGTCAAGGATAGGCAAGCCACAAACGTTGCAGCTGTACGAGCAGTTCGCGCAGACAGGGGAGCCATCGGATAATAGCAATAGGTTCGTATCTGCTGTGACTTTGTTCATGCATTTGGCGCATTTGAAGCAGTCTACGTGGAAGAATGACTGCCTGGAAAGACATCAGGAAACTGTACGAGCGGCACAAGCAGTGTGACAAGCGTCATGAAACGCACCCAAAAGCCACCACCATGCTTCCATCATTCACGACTGACTGCTTGCACCCCGGACATATGCGATCTTCGCTGAAGGGATCTGCAGGGGCCGTCCCGTTCTGCGAGGACATGTTCGCGATCGGGTCCACAACCCCACGTGCCGCTAGATTAATCTAAGTGAAGTGAACAATGACTGCAGATTCAGACTTGTGGTAGTGGGACTGAGGGATTCCCGAAAGTGCGGTGGACGTTGTAAATAGTATGTAGTGAGCGTATGAACCTTGCGGACGTGGTGGATGTGGTTGCGTTAGAGCGGGCTGAGCACCGTGTATGTCGAATCTTCCCGAGGTGTTCCTGGTCCCCTTAATGACTTTCCAGAGCCTGCAGATGGAGAATGAGGGAAAATAAGTGGGATACCCTAGTTGTTAGGTCGTCGAGAGTGAAGCGTGCGCTCAGAACAGACGCCGGCGGTTGAGTCCCTGGCGTCTATCTCGTGTGCCTCTTGAACCTGCAATTGTTCTTCCTGAGAAGCACAGCAAAGCGTGCATAGCTTTATCAATTTGCTATAACACCGGCGCATTTCGTTGTTATGTTCTCATCACTTGCACATCTTTCGGTCTCTCTCTGCTCACTCCCAAGAGCTTTCCCAAGATCGTGAAGGACGCGAATCGTCGCGTCGAGACCTCCTTCCAAGCCTTGAAGGAGCCTCAAGGCCGTTTGATGCAACCATCGTCTCCAAGCTAGTACTCACTGCGTGTCTCACATCGTTCGACTAGGTTACTACACGGATTTGACTTCAGTGTCGTTGAAAGCCTCACCCGCACGCATTGCGGAAAACAGTTTTTCACCCCGCCGTGTTTTTAACGCAAAACTTCCAGCCAAGGACGGTTCTGGATGCTGGGCTAGACTTCCCGCCAGGGGCCCACCAGAAGCCCACCAGAACGTTGGCAGAACGTCGACTGTCGGCGACTGTTGCGGGCATGGGATATATTTTTTCTTGTTTTTTTTTTTTTT